>CABHPR010142038.1:21222-61878 GCA_902168415.1 Peromyscus melanophrys
GTGGATATGGTAGGGTCAGGAGGTGGAGCTCTAGATGTGTTGTCCTGAGAATATGGTAGGGTCAGGAGGTGGGTCAGCAGGCAGATGTGCTCGTGGGAAAAGGTACATAAGGTGGAAGAACACAAACAACTCCTCAAGTTGCCCACGGACTGCCACTACATGCCCCCGTTCATGTGCGCGCGCGCGCGCGCACACACACACGCACACACACACACACACACAATTTAAAAAATGTTATTGGGGCTGGAGAGACAGACAGCTTAGCAGTTAGAGCACAGGCTGATCTTCCAGGACCCAGGTTTGATTCTCAGAACCCACATGGCAGCCCACAAATGTCTGCAGCTTCAGTTCCTAGTGTCCATGCACACCACGTCCACACCTAAAACATAAAATTAAGGCATTGTAAGAAATAAAAATGTTACTATACCTGGGTATAGTTGCCCACACCTATAATTCCAGTGCTTGGGAGGTTGAGGCAGGAGGATTGCAAATTCAGGGGTAGCCTAAACTACTTAGTGACACCCTGTCAAAAAAGAAATGGAGGGAGGGATCTAGGAACGTAGCTTACTTAGTAGAGTGCCCAACTAGCATGTATAGTCCTGAGTGTGATCTCCAGTGCTACATAAGCCAGGCATGGTAATGGATGTCAGTAGTTCAAGGCCAGCCTCGGATACACAGACCCTGTCTCAAGATGAGGAATCATATTTCATTTTTGTTATGGATTAAATAGACTTCTGTGGGCAAGTTTATAAGAAAAAGTACTTCATGCTCTGGCAGGGCATACCGTCAGGAGAGGATTCCATGATTTCTTTAACACGTTTATCAATATGCAAATTATTATCTTCTTACTCTTTGTTTCATAGTGAATGGTGCTTTGCAAGTACCATTGGTACAGGATCCATTCTGTATGAGAGTTGCTGGAGTTGGAATTGAGCAGCAACCATACCAAGTGATTTTCACCATAGTGTGATGCAGTTAAAACCAGTTCATAATTAGTGTGCTGTTGCTGTTGCTGTTGTTGTTGTTAACATGTATTACTTGTAAGTATTGATTTTCCCCCACCTTCCGTATTTTTCAATCCTTTTCTAACAGAGACGGACATCAGGCCATGGTCATGCCAGGAAAAGAGCCAAGGTGAGAGCTCTTCTTCCATCTCTTACTTTCTGACTTCACTTGGTACACATTTCACAAATGAGTGTCCGTGGTGTCTGGATCACTCAAATTACACAGAGGCAAAGCTTTCTCGCCTGCTTTTATATCTCAGTCATGGACGTCCATCACACTGTGAGCAAAGTCGCATGCACTTGTTTGTTTTTCGAGACAGGGTTTCTCTGTGTAGCCCTGGCTGTCCTGGAACTCACTCTGTAGACCAGGCTGGCCTCGAACTCAGAGATCGGCCTGGCTCTGCCTCCCAAGTGCTGGGATTAAAGGTGTGCGCCACCGCTGCCCGGCTGTCTAGTGCACATTTACACACATTTCGTACTGGACAGTCTGACTCCATTCTCTCCCATCCAGGCCCAGTCTATATCTGAGCCTGAAATGAGACCTCACAGGACTCCACAGAGCTGAGGGTCTTGGTATTGTTGTACTGAACTGCTGACTTCTCTGCTCTCTCCTGGCTTCTCTAGGAGAATGGCTGTTTGTATGAGTTTTAATATTTACTAAATTCTCCCCCATGTTGGCCTGGTCTACATAGTGAGTTCCAGGACAGCCAGGGCTACATAGTTAGAACCTGTTTTAAAAAGGGGGAAAAAAAAAAAAAAGACAACACTACTTACTAGAAACTGCAACTAACAGAGTCTAAGAAGGTATTTTCTAGTTCTAATTTCACCAAAGGAATATATATGACATGTATTTTTGATGTTTGTTTTGTTTTTCAGTCTAATTCCAAGCTCAAGTTGGTACGAAGTCTGGCAGTATGTGAGGAATCCTCCACTCCATTTGCTGATGGGCCACTAGATACCCAGGTGGGTCTTTTACAAGCCTGAGTGTTGCTTGTTTTGAGCATGGCAGTTTGTTGGGTAAAGCATAAGAGCAATCACAACATGGACATCAGACCTAGAAGTCAGTGAAGAAAGTATGTTGTTTTTCTGAGACGAGGTCTTAAGTATCTCAGATTAGCCTCAAACTCTTTATGTAGCAGAGATGATTTTGGTACTCCAGCCTCTACCTCCCAGGTGCTAGAATCACAGGCCTGCACCAAGATTTGGTGAAAGGGTACTTTAAAGGAAGCTCGACAGGCAGTGGTGGCGCACGCCTTTAATCCCAGCACTTGGGAGGCAGAGCCAGGCCGATCTCTGTGAGTTTGAGGCCAGCCTGGTCTACAGAGTGAGTTCCAGGACAGGCACCAACACTACACAGAGAAACCCTGTCTCGAAAAAACAAAACACACACAAAAAGAAAAGCTCTTGGACACTGGAGAGACGGTTCAGCCAATAAGAGCACTGGCTGCTCTTCCAGAGGACCCACGGGACAGCTCACAGCTGCCTGCAACTCCAGTTCCTGAGACAGACACACATGCAGGCAAAACACCAATGTGCATAAAATACAAACAAATAAATCATAAAAGAAAAGCTATTATGGTATTATGTGCTAACAGTGAAGAGTGTGAGTCTTTTTTTTTTTCCCCAAGACAGGGTTTCTCTGTGTAGCTTCGCACCTTTCCTGGAACTCACTCTGTGGCTCAGGTTGGCCTCGAACTCACAGAGATCCGCCTGCCTCTGCCTCCCGAGTGCTAGGATTAAAGGCGTGCGCCACCACCGCCCGGCAAGAGTGTGAATCTTAATGTCTTGCTCATGTGGCAGGGGACCCAGGGCTGAATGGTTCACAGCCACACCCTTCCACTTCAGTGATCTATCCGTTACATCCAGTTCTTACAAGCAGAGCCAGTTATTAACAACATACACTCTTCTGTAAGATAAAGTTGGGGCTGGGAAGATGATTCAGTGGATGTCTCAATCAGTGTTCTATTGCTGTGAAGAGACACCATGACCACGGCAACTCTTCTAAGGAAAGCATTTTACTGGGGCTGGCTTACAGTTTCAGAGGTTCAGTCCATTGTCATCATGGCAGGGAGCTTGGCATAACTAAGAGTTCTACTTCTGAATCCAAAGGCAGCGGGAAGAGAGAGCCACTGGCCTGTCTTGGGCTTTTGAAACTCAGTGCCCACCCCCAACACTTATTCCAACAAGGCCACACCTCCTAATCTTTTCAAATAGTGCCACTCCCTGGTTACTAAACATTCAAATATATGAGCCTATGGTGTCCATTTTTATTCAAACCACCACAGTGGCTAAAGCCTTGCCATGCAAGTATGAGAACCTGAGTTCATATGCCCAGTGTAAGTGTTGTGTGTGAGATAAGAAGCAAAGGCTGAAGACCCTGGAAGCTCTGCACTAGCTACCATGTGACACACCACTGTGTACAAGAAAGCCTGTCGTAAGCAAGGGTCTCTGACCTCTAGAGACAGACTTTTTTTTTTTGGCCTGCCAGCTCACAAAAAATGACGTGGAGACCTCATTTGAAATAATGAAAGCTTGGCCGATAACTTAGCCTTGTTTCTGACTAGCTCTTATAACTTAAGTTAACCCGTTTCTGTTGATTCACATGCTGCAGCACGGCTCAAGACCTGCTGCCTCCTCTCCTGTGTGTCGTGCATCAGAGTGACACACCTTCACAATGTGCAAGAGGATTCTTCCACAACAGACCTCCACGAGTATGCTGTGCCACACATGCCCATACTGAAACACACACACACACGCACACACACGCGCACACACACACACGGTTTAAAAAAAAGCTGCCATCACAAGATTTGCTTCTATTGGGATTTTGAAGGAAACACAGAGTTTATTGTTTTAAAAAAGATATATAAGACAGGTGGTGGTGGTGCACACCTTTAGTCCCAGCTCTTGAGAGGCAGAGGCAGGTGGATTTCAGTGAGTTTGAGGCCAGCCTGGTCTACAAAGTGAGTTCCAGGACAGCCAGAACTGAAACAGAACAGAAACCCTGTTTCCAGGGAGGGGGGGGATTTATTTTATGTGTATGAATAGTTTGCCTGAATGTATGTCTGTGTATCATGTACATGCCCACAGAGGTCAGAAGAGGGCATCAGATCTCCTGGATCTAGAGTTACAGATAGTTATGAGCCACCACATATGTGCTGGGAAGTGAATCCAGGTCCTCTGCCAGGGCAACAAGTGCTCTTACTTAATTAAGCTGAGCCATTTTCTCCACACCCACCAAAGAGTTTAAATCTTTTCCCTCCTCTGATTATATGCCACTTTCCTTTTATTTAAGGATATAATTCAGTTGCACATCAGCTGCCCCTCTGACAAGGAGGAAGAAAAATCCACAAAGGATGTCTCTGAAAAGGAAGACAAGGACAGAAGCAAAGAGAAGGTCCCAAGGAAGATGCTGTCCAGAGGTGAGGACTGTGCCTCTCCTCCAGCTTAGTGCCTGACCACAGTGTGCTCTCTATCTCTCTGTATATACCTCATCTTTTTAGGGGGAAGGTATTTTTTTTTTTTGTTTTTGTTTTGAGAGACTGTAGCCCTTGCTGGCCTGGAATTCACTATGTAGACCAGGTTAGCCTTGAACTCATAGAGATCTGCCTGCCTCTGCCTCCCAGGGCTGAATTAAAAGCCTGCACCACTGCACCCAGCGTCTCAATTTTTTTTTTCAAGATTTATTTTCATTTTATGTGCATGGATGTTTTCCTTGCATGTATATCTTTGCACCGTGAGCATGCTTAGTGCCCAGGTAGTGTAGTTGGAGCTTTCCTGGTCCTGCCTGGCCCATGGTCAGGACAAATCTCTCTCACCTGCCAATCCCGCAGCTACTTAGACCCAACTGGGTTAACACACAGAGACTTATATTACTATAAACCATATGGCCGCAGCAGGCTTCTTGTTATCTAGTTCTTATATCTTAAATTAACCCATTTCTATTAATCTGTAAGTTGCCACATGGCTCATGGCTTACCGGTATCTTAACATCTTCTCATGGCAGCGGCTGGCTGGCAGCGTCTCTCCGCCTCAGCCTTCCACTTTCCAGAATTCTCCTCTCTCCTTGTCCCGCCTATACTTCCTGCCTGGCCACTGGCCAGTCAGTGTTTTATTTATCAGTCAGTCATCCACAGCAAAGTAGGCCAGAAGAGGATGCCAGTCCTTCAGGAACTAAAGTTACAGACAGTCACGAGCCACCATGTGGACACTGGAAATCAAACCCAGGTCCGCTGGACGAGCATGCAGTGCTCTTAACGTTGATCTGTCTCTCCAGCCCCTTCTGTCCTAAGTTTTGAGGCAGGGTCTCATGGAGCCTGGCCTGGCCTGTAACTTGCTCAGTGGATGAAGATGCTCTTGAATTTATGATCTTCCTGCCTTTACCTCCTGGGTCTTGGGATTATGGTGTGTGCCAAAGTGCCAGGCTTTAATGTGGTGCTGGAGATAGAATCCATAGCTCTGTCCATTCTGGGCAAGCACTGTACCACTGTGCTAAACTCCAGCCATCTTTTTACTTTTTATTTTGAGACAAAAATCTCACCATGTGTCCCAGGCTGCCTTTGAATTTAGTAGTCCAGACAGGCCTTAAATTCTCCTGCCTCAGCCTCCTGAGTGGCTGGGGTTACAAATCTACAGTGTTCTTTCTTTTCATCTTGACACCTTGGCACCCACTGGTTTACTGGCCCAGCAGTTCCTGCTGAAGTGGTTGCTTGAGGGAGCAGTTAACTAGGGAAGCACTTGTGTGCTGCTTTAATCCACGTGCCTCGGGTCTTGTACAGCACAGAGAGGTGTGCTGTCAGCGTTGACACTACCCAGGGTGAGGCTGTCTTCTAGTCAGCTCTGACTTTGTTTATGCTCTGGTGTGGATACGCATGTTAGCATATCCTCCAGATAACCTTCACGTTTGAGTTGGAGATGGCTACAGTGATGGCTTGTCTGTTTGGAGGCAGGGCCTCATGTGATTTGGGCTGGCCTTGAACATCTGACCGTTCTACTTCCATCTCCTGAGTACTGGGATTACCATGCTTAGTTTAGGTGGTGCTAGGGATCAAACCCAGGGCTTCACATATGTTAAAATAAGCCCTCTTCCAACTGAACTACACCCCCAGCCCTGATATAGTATGTCTTATAATATAGATATACTTATTAGACTCTGGCTTTAAACTTTTGAGCTGGTAGCAGAAAGACAGTCTATAAAAATTACCACGTTTGGGCTGGAGAGATGGCTCAACAGTTAAGAGCACTGGCTGTTCTTCCAGAGGTCCTGAGTTCAATTCCCAGCAACCACATGGTGGCTCACAAGCACTGTAATGAGCTCTGGCGCCCTCTTCTGGCCTGCAGGGACACATGCAGGCAGAATACTGTGTACATAATAAATAAATAAATCGTAAAAAAAAAAAATTACCACGTTTGAGGTGCAGCAGAATGGCTCCGTACCTACATACACACACAATAAAATTTTTTTTAGTTTTTGAAAAATTATATTTGACAAATAAAGCAACCTTGGGATTAAAAAATAATATATATTGATCAAAGTCCCTGAGATTTTGGAAAATTCAGCTATGACTGCTCTTAACCTGTAATTTGGTTTTGTTTTGTTTTTTAATAAATCTTTTTTTCCTTATTTATTTATTTATTTTTATTTTTTTATTTATTTTTTGGTTTTTCGAGACAGGGTTTCTCTGTGTAGCTTTGCGCCTTTCCTGGATCTCGCTCTGTAGCCCAGGCTGACCTCGAACTCACAGAGATCCGCCTGCCTCTGCCTCCCGGGTGCTGGGATTAAAGGCGTGCGCCACCAACGCCCGGCTTTTTTTCTTATTTATTTATTTATTTATTCATTCATTTATTTATTTATTTATTTATTTATTTATTTATTTATGTATATACAGTGTTCTGCCTGCATGTGTCCCTGCAGGCCAGAAGAGGGCGCCATTACAGCTGGTTGTGAGCCACTATGTGGGTCCTGGGAATTGAACTCAGTACCTCTAGAAGAGCAGTCAGTGCCATCTCTCCAGCCCCAAGTAATTTGTTTTTATTAGGTAGAATAAAACCTGCTGTATTTTGATCAGGACATTCAGCACATATTTGCCAATGTTGAGTAATATTTTAGTGTAATATTACGTAACACTCTAGCCCAGATTCCTCCATTCTTCCTTCTGTTGTTTTGATGGTTTTGTTTGGGGCGGGGCTAGGAGATGCGTGTGTACATGTTCACATGTGGAGGCCAGAGGTTGATGTCAGGTGCCTATTGCCCTCTACCTTATTTTAGTTTTTTTATAGACATTTCTGTGTTTATTTATTGTGTGTGTGATGTGTGTATGTGGAGGTCAGGGGACACCTTTTAGGAGTTAGTTCTCTCCTTCCACTGTGGATGTTCTGGGAGTCCAATCCAGGTTTCCAGGTGCAGTAAGCACCTTGACCACTGAGCCATCTAACCAGCCATTCCACCTTATGTTTTGAGACAGTTTCTGATGCATGATCCTAATTAATCTTAACAATAAAAACCCAGGGTCAGATACCAAGATGAAAGCTGAAAGATCAGAGAAGCAGAGCAGCAGCTACCAGAGACTTCTTACCTCTACAAAAGCTCTAACCCAGTGAGGCGCTGTCTCTACAAATCCTCAGACTGGACTGGTTCGTCCTGTCTCTGAATCCTCTGACTGAATGGGTGGGATCCTGTCTCCACCTCCCTAGTGCTGGGATCAAAGACATAAGATCTCAAATGCTGGGATTAAACAGAGGCACCACCTGGCTCTGTTTCTCTTTTAGACTGGTTCAATCTCATGTAGCCCAGGGTGGCCTAGAACTCCTGATCTTCCTGCTTCTTTCTCCCAAGTGCTGGGATTAAAGGTGTATGCCACCACTGCCTGGTCTCTATGGTTAACTAGTGCCTAGCTCTGCCCTCTGATTTCCAGGCAAGCTTTATTTGTCAGAACACAAGCAAAATGCCATGCAACAAGTCTCTACACTGAACCTAAAACTGATTGAGCCACTCTGGCCAGTAAATTCCACACATTCACCTGTCTTCACTCTCTGTCCCCAGCACCGGCTTTTATGTGGGTGCTAAGGATCTGCATTCTATCCACTGAGCTGTTTCCACGGCCCACGAGTTCTCCTTTTTAGCAGTACTTGGACTTGAACCCAGGACCAGACACATGCTCGGCAAGTGCTTTACCACGCCCGGTCTGTGACAGGAACTGACACAGTGCTGTCAGTAAATGTTACTCAAGTCCGTGCAGAGCGTGGAGTTTGGTTCTAGTCTCCTAGTCTTGTAATGGCTGTTTAGATGTTGGATTTTATTTGAAATTAGATACCATGCAGGCAGTTCCACATTTCTTTTAAATTTCTTTTGTTGTGGTGGTTCCAGACTCCAGCCAAGAATATACCGACTCCACTGGAATAGACCTCCATGAATTCCTTGTCAATACACTGAAAAAGAACCCAAGGTAATAACATGATCTGTGTGAGGGGGAAAGGGATAGGGAGGACCCCAGGACCCGTTCACAGCAGTCAGCTGTCAGCACTTCTCTGTTACGAGAGTGTAGAATGCCCATCTCTTCTTAGTTCTTCTGAAGTAGAGTTTTAGTTTTTTGAGGGATTCAGAATACTCACATTGAGATTTCTGTGTTTTGAAGAGTTGAGAAAAATTTTGTGTAAGATGAGTATAATGACTAAGAAATTTGAAGACTTGAGTGTTTACTAGTTAAAAATCTCAAAGGAACAACTAGTTGACTTGTACATAAGCAAAACCATAACTGCTTTAAAACCCTTGAATAACTGGGTGGGATATAGAATAATGCCTGTATTTGCAAGCATAAATTATGTGTTTATATGAATAGGCTGCTGATAAATAGATTGCTGTGTGCATAACAAAGTCTGTGATTAGGAAAGATATACAAAGTATGTACTTGATTTTGTGTTCTTTTTCAGAACGTAGGACAGTTTAGGGAGGTTCCTTGGCTTCTGTGTTACGGTCATTATTAGAGTTTGGATAGACCCCTCAGTTTTTGTGATGAACAAGTTGGTTTTCAGTCCCTGCTTTTAATGTCTGTGGGAGGGCTATGATTTTTTTGTTTTGTTTTAATATTTTTTAAACAGGGACAGAATGATGCTGCTAAAATTAGAACAGGAGATTCTGGAGTTTATCAATGACAACAAGTAAGTCACTTTTATGGACTACACACTTAGAAGTGGGAGGGGACACTGGATAGAAACCATGTCCAGCTCTGGTAGAAACAATCTGAATAGGTTAAACAGCAGATATGTAAAAGCAGGGGAGGGTTTATCAATTATATAAACTTGAGCCAAAAAGAATTCATATTGTTTTAGCAGCCAGGTATTGTCCCAGATATTACTCTGCTTCTCCTATTTCCCTTTGACTAACAACATTCGGGTGGGTGGAAGTAAGACCTTAAGAAATGGCATCATGGAGTGGGAACGGCTAGTATTACTAGAGACTGGGACAAGTTAATCTGCCAAATACCGAGAGAAACTTTTTTGTTCTCACAGAGTATTTTTTGTATATATGTCTGGGTCTCTTTAAAAATTTCGCTACTCAAGACACTTAAGGAAAATAGGTTCCCTTCTACAGCTGTCTTCTTTTACTTTTTACCCCGGTACCCTTCAGTAACCAGTTCAAGAAGTTCCCTCAGATGACCTCATATCACCGGATGCTATTACACCGGGTAGCTGCCTATTTCGGGATGGACCACAATGTTGATCAAACCGGGAAAGCTGTCATCATCAACAAAACCAGCAACACGAGAATGTAAGGGGAAACCCCATGGGCTGGGAAGGTTTCATGGGATAACCTGCCAGGAGAGAAGAGGAAGATAGAGAATCCAGATGTCTCTTCCAGGGGCGAGAAGGGGTGTCTTATCAATTCCTACTTCCTGTGAGGTCTTAGAGGTAGACTCTGAGTAGAGAAACTGGCCCTGGCTTCTGTTCACCTGGGACAAGACAGCCACAGCTTCTAAGGACACTCTGTCACGGGGGGCATCATGGAGTGTGCACACCTGCAGTCTTCACACTCAGGAAGGTGGGGGCAGAAGGGCCAGGATGTCAAGGTTAGACCACAGGAGGGACTGTCTCAGAAAAAGGTGGTGGGGAGAGAAGAGATTACACTCAACGATTCATTTAAACCTTCATGTGACACCAAAATCCTGGGTAGAGGGTGTGGAATTTAGAAGAGCTATGCCTAGAAGTTCTCCTCCCTAATGTAAAGGCCCTTTTCCTCCTTCCTTCCACATTTCTTTCCAAATCTCAGCCCTGAACAGAGATTCTCAGAACACATAAAAGATGAGAAGAATACAGAATTTCAACAGAGATTCATTCTCAAGAGAGATGATGCCAGTATGGACCGAGATGATAACCAGGTGAAGAATGGAAAGGGGTGGGCCTAGAAGAGACTGCAGTAAGAGAAACTGGGAAGGGAGAAGAATTTGGGGGGTGGGGGAAACTGAAAATGTCTTAGAATGAAATGCATGGAGCTGTTCTCCTGAGCTGGGTCTGGCTCAGCCCTGAGGAGTGAGTGCAGTGGCTGGGCTGGATGCTGCCCTCAGAGACACGGTGCTCAGGTTTGCTGGGTGATCTCGTCTGGCCTACAATTCTTTAGGTCTGCCACTAACTTCTAACTACATTTCATTTTGTACAAAACAAGGCCCCTCCCTGTGTCAGCCTTATCTAGCTGATATCCGTGTTGTCTCCCCCCACCCCCAACACCTCCGCCTGGCCCATAGGATTTACATTGAGAGCTACCAAAAGCTGCTTTACCCCATTTTCGTTCTTATCCTAGCTGAGGACTAGCCTTGAACTGGCAAAGTTATGATCTAATTTAACCAGTTATAAAGGTATCTCTGATCCCTTTTGGCAAACTCCTTAATCTTTTTCCCACCTCCTTCTACCAAGGTGAGTTAATTTGACTTCCCGTGCTGGGAACTCAGGTCCCTTTGTGATACATGCCTATGGAACTAAGAAATTAACAAACTGTCCTATCCCTTTGTTTATGGTGGGTCTGGGTGCTGCTCTGACCTCTTCCCCTTAAATAGCATATGATTGAGGATTAGTTTAGAGTTATCCTGCATCTGCTTGTCCTCCAAGGGGAATTAGATTTGAAGAGTATGGTTGGGTAGAGCCAATATGAGTCTTGGTAAGGAATAGAAACTGTAATAATATCTTACTTCTATAGTCAAAATTAGTTTTCTTGAAATATTATGTGGTCTTGGGACCAGGACCTTTCTTGCTTGCTTGAATATGAAAGAGACCTTTTAAGAAAGGTGCCGTTACCTAATGTGTACAAACAGGCTGGGTCTGATTGAAAGCAAAGAAAACTACAAAAAGACAATTTTTTGTAAAACAAGAAAGAGCCTTTCCATCCTGATGCCCTTCTCTACATTTTCCCAAAGCCCCTTTCCCATGGATCAGGGAGTATTCAGGCCTAGAGGCACGTTGGAGTGGAAGGTGATCTGTTCTGTTGTGAACTTTCCATCTCACAGCTTCAAGCTTGGTCCCGAGCAGGGTAGATTCTGTGTGCTTTCTGCTGTGGTATCAGTAAAAAACATAGTATCGCTGGTTTTTCCCTGAACTGGGCTTTGCTTTAAACATATATATGCTGTCTCTTTTGACCCTTTCCACAACCCAGTGTAAATGGGGTTATTAACCCCACTTTACACATGAAAACACTGAGTCTCTGAGATGTTATGTTACTTGCCTAAAGTCACTGTACTGGGAGTCAAAAGAGCTGGGATTCACCTTGACACCCCATTATACTTTGTACCTTGCCATTGGCTTATCAGTGCTAGAGGCTGAGCAGCTTGTTGAGGGTCTCTGTCTTCTTGTAGTAGAACTGATGAAGGATGCTCAGTACGACATAGGCTCTAAAGAACGGTGAGGACTCCATCTAATCAGAGTCAAGAGTCCTGCAGTCTCGGTTGCCTTTGGAAACTGGTGATGATAGAGGATTAGCCTAGAGCAGTGGGTTCTGTAGTGCTTCAGATCTGACTGCAGGTCGGGGCTGTCTGTGGCGTGATGACATTGGCCCAGTGCCTTCCCTCTCAGAACACCTTGCAGTCACTGTAGTGAAGGGTTCTCTGTCACACCCTCCCAGGACAGCGTTCACAATAGCAGTTCAAGAGGAAAAGCAGTGATGGGAAGTGAGGTCATCTGCCCATGAGACATCCTACTGGTCACCTCACTG
Organism: Peromyscus melanophrys; assembly: GCA_902168415.1. NCBI lineage: Eukaryota > Metazoa > Chordata > Mammalia > Rodentia > Cricetidae > Peromyscus > Peromyscus melanophrys. Next base: position 33,421 of record CABHPR010142038.1, read on the forward strand.
TCAGTCAGAGAACATAAGTTCTGTGTCCTCCATCTCTTCTTCCCTTTCTGTCTTCCTCTCTCTTCACTGTGCTCATGCCTCTGTTCCTTTCTGCTCATTTCTTTCTGTGGTGTTCTTTTCTGTGTCGTTCTGTTCTCTTTGTTCTTTATTTCTGTAATTTGTCTCCTCAGCTCCTTCCGTTGCTCTAATTAAAGTGAGAAAAAGGCTTAGTCTTGGAGTTTAGCTTCACCCCTGAGGTGATGTCCGAGGGAGACCCTCTTGCTGAGCCATGTCTGACTCGGGTTTCGAGGACATGGTACTAGTGCCAGAAGAAGGGATCCTGTGGAGGGCTAGTTCTGTGAACCGCCTCCTCCACCTCCAGTCTGCCAGACACTTCCTTCTGTGCCCTCGTCAGCTTCCTTCTTCCCCTTGCTTGCCCTCTAAAGAACTGTTGTGTGCTTTCCCAGGGCTGTTTTCTTATCTTTACTGACTGCACAGAACCTGATTACTCCAGGGAAGCAACCCAGCCCTTACAAAGAGCTGCTGTTCTTGATATTTGGGGGCTGGGGGGATGGCAAGTCCTCTACCATCCAGAGAAGCTGATCTCCCAAACTGCATGGTCAGATGTACCCAGTGAAACCTGTCCAGGACTGGAAATTTTATTTCTTTATTTTCCATTTTTTGATGGCAACTATAAACTTTCCCGGTTTCTCTTCCTTGCTGGTGTGCAGCGAGCTTGCAGTACGAGGAGAACTTAACTAGCTTAATTCTGCTCATCGATCTAGATCAGAGTTCCATTGCAGGATGGAAGGAGGAGCAAGTCAATAGAAGAGAGAGAGGAGGAATATCAAAGGGCCCGAGAGAGAATATTTGCCCGAGAGGTAAGTGTAGTTCCTGAGAGCTGTCAGACCATAGCTCGTAGCGCTAACCTTGGAACTGTGAATGGAATGAACCCGCCATGAATGTTGTTGGCTCTTTTTGTTGATTTTCTTTGCTTTCTTTCTTTTTCTTTTCTTTTCTTTTCTTTTTTTAACCAACATCAGTCAGTCCCAGATTTGACCTCTAACCCTGAATGTGGCTTATTGGGAAGCTGCAGGTTTTATTTGTATTTTGGAATACATTCTGCTGTATGGTAACAGAGAGAACCGAAACTTGGAGTGGCTGAATTTGGTAGATATAACTGGAGAGAGAAACGGAGGGCAGAGCTGGTGAAGGCCTAAGTCTTGCCTATCAAGGCCTCCTCCGCTCGCCTTGTGGACGCCCACTGTCTGTTCTGTATCTTGACTTCTAAGTAGAAGACTCAGAGTCTACACAGGTCGACAGTCATCTTGTCTGGCCAGCTTGTTCTAGGATATGTTAATGCTTTATTAAAGTGCTGCTCCGGTACCGTCCTCTCCAGGGCCACAGTCCCCCTGCACAGACACCCTGTTCCCTCGGTCACCGCTCGGATGGGAGTCTCCTTCCTCCTGTGCTTCTTACCTTGTTCTAGAAAAGGGATGGCCCCGTGGTCTAAGGCAGCATCAGTCAGTTTAGGTACATTTATTTTTAAGAACTGTGGGCCATATCAAATGTACTTGTTACCCTGTATCTGGTTACCTTTGCCTATTACTCTAGGAGATGTGTAGCAGGATTTCAGGAAGGAGTTTAGATGAGCAACAGAGAAACAGATCTTTAGAACCTGTGGATCCAGCCAGGAAAACATCTTACTGTCAGATTAGCAACAAAGGAAGTGAAATCATGTGGATGGACACTAATCCCCTCCTACTCCTCTGTCTTCTTCTCTCATCAGACACCCCTCCCATTTTTATATCACACACAGACACACACAAGCAACATGTGTGTGTCTCTTCATCTCCACCTCACTCAGAAGAATAGTGTCTCTCCTTAGTGGAAAGGAACACACAACAAGCTTTCGGGCCTAGAATTCAAGAAGCAATCTTCTTACCTTCTGTTACGTACGTAGACTTCCATTCTGAGTCAGAAGTCTGTCCTCTAAATTATCCCTACTCGAAGAGTTCAGTCCGTCACCTGCAAGCCAGGTGGGTGGAATGAGAGGAGAGAGGCCGTGGTTGTGACCAGGATGACCCTCAACTGTGACTAGAAGTGCTTGTGTGGTCCTTACCAGCTCAGAGGCACTGTCCTTAGCATTTTATATAGGTGAATTCATGTCTTCACAACAGGTCTGTGAAGTTGTTTGAAATGCTTCTCTCACTTTATAAAGAAACTAAGACACCGAGAGGTTTGGTAGCAACCTCCTAAACATTGCTAGTTAGACAGTCTGGCTCCAGAGTCCGTGTCCATAACCTAATGGAAGCTACCTCTTGATAGAGCTCGCTCTGCTCTGGGCCTTCAGATTAGGTAGTGCCAGCAGTGACGGCCTGGCTGTCTGTATCCTCCTCTGCTTCACTGACATGGACAGTGACTGCCTCACTGTGTCAAGCCCTCTGCAAAGCCCTGTGGTTTGGAAGCACAGACAGCTTATTTAGGACATTGGGGCTAGTGGTCAGCCACAGTGGAATATACCTGCCTGCAGCCATAATAAAGACAGTTAGCTCTTCTCTCCTTTTTCCTCCTGATTTCTAGTCTCAAGCCTCTGCTAATAGATGTATTCTTTGTTAAATCCTTGTGGATTTATCACTTTCGTTTCAGTACTTCCTAGCTCTTGTAGTAGAGGCCTCGGGAATCTCAGAAGATATAGATGAGGAGAAATGGCCAAAGCCCACCATCCTCCAAAGATCCCATGTGGAGAGGAACCTGCCCAGTCAGAGGGAGTGATTAAGGGTAGAGCAAGGGCAAGGAGGCAGGCCCAGAATGGGAAGTGCCAAGAAGGGTGTTCGGATGGAAATGCTGCTGTGGCGGCGGCCTTCTCTCGAGCCTGAGCTGTGTCTTGGGAAAGCTGCCCCATGGAGCCTCTGCTCTGTGCAGAGCACCACCATGCTCAACACTGGATGCTCTCGGTGCCTTTTTCTGAGGTTGGGGAGTCCACCGCAGTGCTCACTTCATTCAGCTCAGTGGCTTTGTCAGAAAATGGGGTCCCGGTGGGCTGCTTCAGACTTGGATGTCCTCGTTTGTTTCTAGGCTCCAAACAGTATCTGCGTCCCCAATATCTCACCCATAATGGGGCTCAAGTCAGAGCACCTTGCGTTTGGGCAGAAAGAGAACAGCCACTGAGGTTAACTTCCAAAAGGGGAAGCTTCCTTTTCATGCCTCCCCTCCTTTGAACATGCTTACAATACAGTGGTCAGTTCACTAAGTGTAGAGGTGAAAAAAGGGAATAATTAGCTCTGTAGCTTTCCTCTTCCTCCTCTCCATACTCCCTTTATCAACCTTCATTTTAAACACTGTGGAAAGGCTGAAAATGCCAGGTGCTTTCACATTCAAGGTGAGAAGTTGGACTGGGGTAAAACAGTGGGTTACCCTGGCCTTGCTCCCTCTCCCGTTGGTGGGGTGAGAGCTTTGGTTTAAAGACCGTGGGTATTCATAGCATCATGGACATCCTTTTCTGTTACACCTTATTATTTTCTTATGAGTTGTTTTCCATTTTCTCCCTCACCTAGACTGGCCAGAACGGATTTCTAAGTGATGTCAGGTTAGTGCCGTTTACATGTTCTCTCTTACCATTCAGCTTTATCAGTGAGGTGAATGTAATCCTATAATGATACTATTTTTGTTTTGTTTTGATGTTAACCAACAGACTCTCCAAAGAAGCCTTTTCTTCTAGCTCTCACAAGAGAAGGCAGATTTTTAGGTACCTGTGTGTGATCTCTATCTCTCCTTTTTACTTTCGGTTTGTTTTGCTGTGATCTTTTCAGTGGAGTGAGTGGTTTTGCTCCGTGCATGGCTGCTTGTAGAATAATTAAATTTGTGAATTTTGCTACACTGGATTTCTTTTTCCCTTTTGGGGAAAGAAAAGACTCCCTCTCAGTGACTTTATTGTTGTCAATTTCATTTAGTCCTGAGTAGATGATGTTGGGGAACAAGTAGTTGTGTCTGAGACAGGTAGGTACTATTTCCGCCCACACATTGGCTGGGGTTGGGCATTTTTAAAAGATGCAAACACACACCGATTGTAAGGTAAAAGGACGGGTATCTGCTGACTGCCCTTGCTCCTCTGTGGAAAGGTGCGGACAGCTGATATCTGAACCTAGAACAGGGAATATTTTTTATCTCCAGGAAAGATAATATATGCACATACACAAATACATATGTGAATGTCTCTCTGTCTCTCTTATGTAGTTTTCTCTTTGAGATAGTATAACGTAGAAGATGACCTCAGAAAGGATAGATATCTAACCCTGTAATTCAGTACTCTTTCCAAAGGGTTTTCCCATTTTTTAAATCCTAAATGTCCTAGGAAACTCAAAATATAGGTCTCATTTCTTTTTTTTTTCTTTTGTTTTGGTTTTTGTTTGTTTGTTTGTTTTGTTTTCTTTTCCGAGACAGGGTTTCTCTGTGTAGCTTTGGAGCCTGTCCTGGAACTCACTCTGTAGCCCAGGCTGGCCTCGAACTCACAGAGATCCGCCTGGCTCTGCCTCCCGAGTGCTGGGATTAAAGGCATACGCCACCACTGCCCGGGCGTAGGTCTCATTTCTAAGGCTTTTGTTGTCCTCTCCTTATTGGTCTTCCTAAAGCTAGTTAAACTGAGATACCCAGTGGTTACCAGGGTGCACTCTTAGAGAAGACTTGAAGCCATTTCCCAGCCCTCACAGCAGGTGGGTCACAAGCGTTTCATAACTCCATCTCCAAGGGACTGGATGCATACAAAGACACACACACACACACACACACACACACACACACACACACACACAAATAAAAATAAATCTTAAAAAGAAGAGGAGGAAGAAGAAAGAGATTGGGACAATGAAGTCTCCCACCCTTGAGATAAAGAATTTGCAGGCAAATGGATGGAACTAGAAAATATCATCCTGAGTGAGGTAACCCCGATGGAACTAGAAAATATCATCCTGAGTGAGGTAACCCAAACCCAGAAGGACAAACATGGTATGTACTCACTCATAAGTGGATTCTAGATATAAAGCAAAGAACAATCAGACTGCAACCGACAGAACCAGGGAGGCTATATAGCAGGGGGGACCCTAGGATGACTGTGGCTTAGAATAAGTTTTGGTTTTACTCAAAAAAAAAAAAAAAAAAAAAATAGAGGCTGGAGAGATGGCTCAGTGGTTAAGAGCACTGACTGCTCTTCAGAGGACCAGGGCTCAATTCCCAGCACCCACATGGCAGCTCACAACTGTCTGTAGCTCCAGTTCCAGGGGACTCAACACTCGTGGCAAAAACACCAATGCATATAAAAAAATAAGTAAAAATAAATAAATTAATTAATTAATTAAAAAAAACAAAAAACAAAGAAAGGAAAGTTTAGGCATGATGGTGTAGAGGTGTTACAGCATTTGCCTAGCATGTGTGAGGCCATGGATTTGATCTTCAGCGCGCGCGCGCGCGCGCGCACACACACACGCACACGCACACGCACACGCACACACACACACCCAAAACACACACACACACACGTTTATTGTATCTTCAACAGAGAAGCTATCACTGAACCTTGAAGGGGGACTTCTCTCCAATTCCACATTCCACTCTCCTGTGACCCTACCTTCTGCTACACATACCCAAAAAGAAAAATATACCTATTTTAAAAAAAAAGAATTTCCATACTTTTAAACTTTTTTTTAAGGTTTTGTATATGGGTATTTTGCGTGCGTGTGTCTGTGCACCACATACATGCAGTGCCCACAGAGGCCAGAAGAAGGCGTCAAATTCCCCTGGAAAAAAAAGGTTACAGACAGTTGTGAGTCGGCTGTGTGTCCCCATCCCCTACCCCCACCCCTACTGTGAGTCCTGGGAATCGAACCCAGGCCCTCTGGGAGAGCAACCAGTCGTCTTAACCACTGAGCATCTCTCCTGCCCCTCTGATCTTTTTATTTCTGGACAGTGCCACCCTGAGGTCCATCTGAAAACCAGAGGCAGAGTGCACTTTACATTGTTGATGGTACCAAAGATTCCTGAAGTTCTCACATTTAAAAAAAGGAAAATTCTGCTCGATAGTATACATTTTGCAGTTGTAATCATCCTAGAGTACCGATCATAAGTAGTTTTAAGTCACTTCTATGTGTGAACATGCTTTATAGTTGCCAAAATGTATCTTATCTGGTTCTGCTCTCAGTCAAGGAAACAAACTACGCATTTGTTTCCTTGACTGAGAAACATCCCCAGCCCTGGCTTACTTGGCTGTATGTGTCAGAACTGAGGCTGATTTTTGTCCAGCTCTTTTTCTTGTCCCACACCAGCTCTTTACTAACATCTCTTCCTCCTCTCAAACCTGTGTTCTGTTTGAAGCCTCATTCCCATTCACTGCTAAGAACGGTGCTCTCCTGTGAGCATCAGGCTGCATCCAACTGTGCAGATAATAGCTGGAGAAGCTGGTGAGCAGGTGCAGACCTCACCTCTCCAGATCTTTTTTCAAGCTGAAAAATCAAACTGAGTTTTGATTAAAGACCTAGGTGAAGACCAGTGAGCTGCCTCAGCAGATATGTGCCCTGCTGCTAGCCCTGATGGCTGGAGTTCAGCCCCCAGGATTCCCATGGCAGAAGGAGAAAATCAGCTCCTTTGGGTTGTCCTCTGACATTTACATACACACGCAAATCAATAAATGTGAAAAAAAAAATTAACAAAAAGGGGCCAAAGAAATGGCTCAGCAGTTGAGAAGCATGCACTGATCTTGCAGAGAACCCCGAGTTCAGTTCCTCGCACTCCTGTCAGGTGGCTCACAGCTGCCTGTAACTCTAGCAATATGGGAATCGGACACCTTTTTCTGGCCTCCAGGCACCTGCATTGCATGCACATACCCCCCCACTGACATCCACATAGCCACCTAATTCAAAATAAAAATAAAACTTTTTAAAAGTAAACAACCAGGTATGGTAGTGCACACTTTTGATCCCAGCGCTTTGGAGGAGGAAGAGTCAGGAGGATCTTTATGAGTTCAAGGTCCAACATGGTCTACATAGCAAGTTCTAGGACAGCCAGGGCTACAGTGAGACCCTGCCTCGTATAAATGAATAAATAGAAGAAGACACAAAGGGTTAAGAACAGAGCGGTTTTTTGGGGTTTTTTTTTTTTAAAGATTTGTTTATTTATTTATTTTTTATTTTTTTTTAAAGATTTATTTATTATGTATACAATGTTCTGTTTTTCATGTATCCCCACAGGCCAGAAGAGGGAGCCAGATCTCATTATAGATGGTTGTGAGCCACCATGTGGGGAGCCACCATGTGGGTGCTGGGAATTGAACTCAGGACCTCTGGAAGGACAGCCAGTGTTCTTAACCTCTGAGCCATCTCTCCAGCCCTAAAGATTTGTTTATTTATTATATATACAGTGTTCTGCCTACATGTATGCTTGTACACCAGAAGAGGACACCAGATCTCATTACAGATGGTTGTGAGCCACCATGTGGTTGCTGGGAATTGAACTCAGGACCTCTGGAAGAACAGCCAGTGCTCTTAACCGCTGAGCCATCCCTCCAGCCCCCAGAGCGTTTTTTTAAAAAGATTTATTTATTTATCATGCATACAGTGAGTGTTCTGCCTTCAGGCCAAAAGAGGGCACCAGATCTCATTGTAGATGGTTGTGAGCCACCATGTGTTGCTGGGAATTGAACTCAGGATCTTTGGTAGAGCATCCAGTGCTCTTAACCTCTGAGTCATCTCTCCAGCCCAGCATTTTTTTTTTAAACCTCGGTTAGGTGCTGGTAATATGGTTCAGCTGATAGAGAACTCACCCAGTATACAGAGGACTGGGTCCAGCGGCCAGCACCGCGTGAGAGTGGGCGTAGTGGTGCACACCTTATACCTTAATCCCAGCACTGAGGAGGTAGAGACAAGAAGGTCAAAAGTTCAAGGTCATTCTTGGCTCTATAGCAGGTTTGAAGCCTGCTTGGGCTACATACACCCCGTCTTGAAATAATGACAGAGGTTAGGCTGAGTTAGCCTAAATTAATTCTGATTTTATTAAGAACATGATGTGTGAGTGTTCTTTGTCTCTATCCCATCTCTCTAACATGAAGACAACCCAATCCATTCCTCAGAATTGAATTTAAGTGGCTCTCCCAAATTGCCATATTTTTAGTGAGATGATTATTTATAGAGAAGGAAACTGATCTGTTTTCTCTCTAGATTCTCTCTCAAGGGAATACTTTATTAAATTAACAGACAGTCCACATTTTGAGCATATGATTGTATTTGCCTTGGAGAAGCTGGTTAGGTAGAGAAGTACCATAACTTATTTGCTGTCTACCTCAAGAGAGCGCAAACGATGGGGTTATCCTGATATGTAACAGAATGTTTCAGCCGGATAAGGTGAACAGAATCCATGCTCCAATGTCTAATGAGCAGCCTCATCCGTTAGCACTGCTGTTAACCCACAGACACGCATTGTTGTTGCGTCTTGAATATCCTGGCTGAGTCAGAGCTACTCACTCTTGCTTCAAGCCTGGTTCTGGTTTTGAACAATCTCTGATTGATGTTTGTTTTCCTTTTTGTTCTTGGTGTCTGAAGAAAAAAGGTTAAGTTTTGAAGAAAACAGAAATATGTTACAATCCCTTATTCTAATATATAAAGAGAAGCATGAGATTATATATACTTAAGGTAGGAAAGAAGAGTTGGCGTATTATGCTAGTATATTCTTAGCTCTCCATGGGTGGCATGGTTAATAGAAACCAAAAAAGTGACCATAAGCCACTCATGGCACATACCTGCAGTACCAGCACTTGTGAGGCAGAGGCAATAGAATTTCAAGTTTCTGGCCAGCCTGGGCTACTATAGCAAGTTCCATGCCAGCCTAGGCAGGATGATGGGTCCTGTATGAGGGAGAAGAGGAAGGGAGGGAGGGAAAGAGAAAGGAAAGGAAAAGAAAGGAAGAAAGAAAGCTAGTTCTCTCACAGTAACTGAGTCAAAGGGATAACACTTTCTATTTGATTTTGGGTTAAAAAGAAGGGAACCCAAACTGCTATGGTTTTTGCCAAATTATTCACCAGTATATACATACCAAAGTCTTTGTTATTGTTGACATTCGGTCCCCGTAGGTAGTAGTTGTCAGATGAACGTGAAGGAAGGGAATTTGTGGACTCTCGCTTTCAGTAAGAAGCAGCCAGTGCTCAGTAGAAGGGCTGTAAAGTTTTTCTGTGCACTCATGGAGACCGCATGGAAGATGGGTGGGCATGGTAGCAAATCTATAACCCTGTCCTGGGCGTGGTGGTGGAGCTCATTAGCCAGCAGCCTAACTGGTTCAGTGAGAGCCACTGTCTCAAGAAAGAAATAAAATAATACGGTGGACTTTTTGGTGAAATGACTCAGCAAGTCAAGATGCCTGCCACCAAGGCTGACAACTTGAGTTTGATCCCTGGGCTCCATGTGGTGGAAGAAGAGAACCACACCTGCAAGTTGTCCCCTGACCTACATACATCCATGCACACAAAATAAATGAATAAATATGTAATAATGAAAACATTGTAGAAAGATACCCGATGTCTACTTCTGCCCTTCACACACATGTCCTGCGCGCGCACACACGCACACGCACGAGCACACACACACACACACACACACACACACACACACACACACCTACCTACCTACCTACCTTATAACACAAAAGAGCAAAACGGGCTGGAGAGATGTTCTTCCAGAGGACCAGAGTTGTGATTCCCAGCACCTGGACCTATTGGTTTACAACTGCCTGTTCAAAGGGATCCTCTCTCTTCTGTTCTCCTTGGGCATCTATACACTTATGGACACATGCCCTTTGCTCAGGTCTATGTGCACACATAGAGACACAGACAGACACACACACACAAATAAATCTTTAGGGGCTGGAGAGATGGCTCAGCAGTTAAGAGCAGAGGCCCTGGATTCAGTTCCTAACACCCACACCATTGCACATGACCAAACATAACTCCAGTTCCAGGGAATCTGATGTCCTCTTCAGGCCTTCTGGACACCAGGCATACACGTGGCACACATACATTTATACAAGGAAAACATTTATACATGTTTAAATAAATACTTTTTTAAGATAAAAGTTTTCAGGCAGACAACGGCTACCTTTTTTTTGTTTTGTTTTTTGGTTTTTTGGTTTTTTTTTTTTGTTTTTTCGAGACAGGGTTTCTCTGTGTAGCTTTGCGCCTTTCCTGGAGCTCACTTGGTAGCCCAGGCTGGCCTCGAACTCACAGAGATCCTCCTGGCTCTGCCTCCCGAGTGCTGGGATTAAAGGCGTGCGCCACCAACGCCCGGCTGACAACGGCTATCTTGTAGCACACTGCTGTTCCTAGTCACAGGCAAGGCTTTAGTGCCAGGACGAGCCTGACATGGTAGAGCAGTAAGAACAGATGACTTCCTGTCTCGGTAGCTTTGTGCCTTCCCTGGGGTAGTGAGATTATACATACAAGAGCAGTTAGGCACAGTCCAGCCTCTGCCCCTTTCTACCAAGTCCCAAGCATACGTTTGATCTTCCTGAAGACTTCAGTCCTCAGATACCAGCATGGAACTTGAGGAAACAGCTCGGGACAGTCAGACTGTTCACTGTCATCTTCCAACCCCTGGGAAGATTCTCACACACAGTACCTCTGCTGGCTCAGGTGCATGCCATGTGGGAGATCTTTTGTGAGATTGACCCGTATCCCTGGCTACTCCTACTTTCCACCAACAGTAACTTCTAGGAGTCCCAGAAGTCGCTGCTGCCTTCTGTTGCTCTCTGTTCCTTGCATGTATGAGATCCCTGCAGGTGTGGGAGAGACCACAGTCAGTCTCAGTACCGTATGTGTGGTTCCCATCTGCTTTGGATCCACCATGTTGAATTAGCTTTCAGTGCGCTGTCTTTCAGATTCGCCTCTGTGCTCTTTGTTACTGTGCTGGGCCTTGTTCTGTCTGCTCCATGAAATCTTAGTTGGCCACCAACTAACAAGAAGTCAGTGTCCACACCCCTCCCCCTTCTTTGTTAGCAAAAGAATAAAAAATGAACTCTCTCTTGGCCCTTCTGCTGAAGTTGGGGGGTGGGGGTGCTCTGACCACTGTGGTTTCTGCAGGGGGAACCGTGAAGGGCTGAGCCGCACCTCAAGCAGCCGACAGAGTAGCACAGACAGCGAACTCAAATCCCTGGAGCCACGGCCTTGGAGCAGCACAGACTCGGACGGCTCCGTCCGCAGCATGCGCCCTCCTGTCACCAAAGCCAGCAGCTTCAGTGGAGTCTCCATCCTCACCCGAGGTGACAGCAGCAAAGGCGGCGGCGGTGGCGGTGCAGGGAGGACCTCCAGGCCAGGTACTGCAGTGTCGGCTGCCACCCCGCCCTGCTGCTGGGCGTACGTGAGGGCGGACAACATGCCGGGTCGGGACAGTTTCCTGGAAACGACAGCATGGCAGACGAGGAGAAAGCTGATTTCTTGGATCCATTACCCATTCTGAAATCTAGCTGCCTCTTTGATTTTCTGTTCTTTTTTAGGAAGCGGGGAAGAAAGCCTAGTTGGGGTTTGGTTATTTTGTGTTCTCAACTGAGCTAGATCTTTGGCTCAGGGCAAGGTTACATGGTAGGATATCCGTGGCAGGTGCTCTCGTTCTGTGCCCTATGAGAGTATAGTCAAGTCTCACTGTTGATAACTAAGTAGTAGTAGCCACAGGGCAGAATTTAGAACCATCCTGCTACTGCTGCTTTAGCGGGGAGTTAGTCACTAGGAAGAAGTGGAACCTCACGTTCCTGCTACGGTCTTAGCAGAGGACTGTCCAGCTCTCCACGTGCAGTTGACCTGGACCTCACCCTGCTTACCCCTGAGAAAGCATTTCTTTCTTTTTTTTTTTTTTTTTTTTGGTTTTTCGAGACAGGGTTTCTCTGTGTAACTTTGGAGCCTTTCCTGGATCTCACTCTGTAGACCAGACTGGCCTTGAACTCAGAGAGATCCACCTGCCTCTGCCTCCCGAGTGCTGGGATTAAAGGCGTGCGCCACCACCGCCCGGCAGAAAGCATTTCTTGAATCCACAAAGATCTCTAGGCCTTGTCTTGAGTAGACAGGAGTAGTGGTGAAGCTACCTGCCCCTCTCAGACCTCTCCTGTCCTCTTTATTAACCCCGTCTAATGCTACTGCCTCTGCCTTTAACTAGGCCTGCATTTTGTTAAATTGTGGTGTTAGCTCTCAGCCATTTTCAGAGTAAATGTACTAATCTAAAATACAGATCTGCTCACTTCAGTTCCTACTTAAAAATGTTCATATTAGCCAGGCAGTGGTGGCGCACGCCTTTAATCCCAGCACTCAGGAGGCAGAGGCAGGCGGATCTCTTGAGTTTGAGGCCAGCCTGGTCTACAGAGTGAGATCCAGGACAGATAGGACTATATAGAGAAACTGTCTTGGAAAAAAAGAAGAAGAAAGAAAAGAAAAGAAAAAAAGTTCATGTTAGAACCAAGGGCTCAGAGGGTAAAATTCTACTGTACAAGTATGGGGACCTGAGTTCCATCGATAGCATCTGTCTAAAAGGCTGGGCATTGGGGCTGGAGAGGTGACTCAGCAATTAAGAGCACTGGCTGCTCTTCCAAAGGACCCACATGGTGCTCACAAACATCTGTGATTCCACTTCTTGGGTATCAGATGCCCTCTTCTGGCCTCTGTGAGCACCAGGCATGAATGTACTACACAGACATACATGCAGGCAGAATAGTCATACACATAAAATAAAATTATTTTTTTAAAAAAAGAAGCATGCTGAGCATGATGGCGCACACCTTTAATCCCAGCACTCGGGAGGCAGAGAGGCAGGTGGATCTCTGTGAGTCTGAGGCCAGCCTAGGCTACAGAGTGAGTTCCAGGACAGCCAGGGCTTCACAGAGAAACCCTAACTTGAAAAACTAACAAACAAAAAAGCCAAGCGTGAAAGTATACACTCAGAGTCCCAGCACTGGGAAGGCAGAGACAGGAAGACTTCCCAGGCTCACTGACCAACCAGCCTAGCTGAATCGACAAATCCATACAACAGGGTAAGTGGTTCCTGAAAAGTAGCACCTTCTGCTGACCTTGGACACAGACACATAGAAAGTTCATGTTTCTACATCACTTAGACAAAAAGCAGGACATGGTGGCAGCCTGGGAGGCTGAGGCAGGGGGATCTCTGAGTTCAAGGCCAACCTGGTTTATACAGTGAATGCAGACCAACCAGAAGTACATAGTGAGGCACTGTGTCAAGAAAACAGCGGTGATAAAACTCAAGCCACTCAAGAAGCGTAACTTGATAGTTTGCCATTGTAGTTTCATTTTCAGCTGTCCTCCTTCTCCAGGTCTCCAGCCTGGTGTCTTGAGTATGACGTTGGCTTTCTCCTCAGTCTGGTAGATGTTAGTCATCTCTCAGTGCGCCTCTTCTCTCTCCTTCTCATCCCGGACCCTCAGAGCAGTTGCTGCTTCCTTCTTCCTGTCTTTGCTGGCATTCAACCTTGGGGACAGTGTCACCAGTTCATTCTTTTTTCTTACTAGATTCTATTTGTTTGTTTGTTTGTTTGTGTATTTTCTGGGACAGGGTTTCTCTGTGTAGCCCTGGCTGTCCTGGATCTCGCTCTGTAGACCAGGCTGGCCTCCACTCAACAGAGATCACCTGCCTCTACCTCCCAAAGGCTGGGATTAAAGGTGTGCACTACCGCTGCCTAACTCTTCTCAGATTTTAATAGTTGGTTATGTGTGGATCTCCTATCAGGAAGTCTTGTGCCTTTCAAAAGACCAAGGGCTATATCCTTACTTCATTACGTAATTCCTCATATATAATATATATTCAGTAAAAGTATGTTGTATGTTGACCCAGAACAAACTTTTTTTCTCTTTATTTAAAAAAATGTGTTGAGGGCTAGAAAGATTGCTCAGTGGTTAGAGCACTGGCTGTTCTTCCAGAGGACCTGGGTTCAATTCCCAGCACCCACATGGCCGCACACCTGTCTGTGACTTCAGTTCCAGGGGACCCAACACCAGTGCACATAAAATAAAAATAAATACATCAAAATATCAAAAAACAGTGACACCAGCTGGGTGGTGGTGGCGCACACCTTGAATCCCAGCACTTGAGAGGCAGAGGCAGGAGGATCTCTGTGAGTTCGGAGGCCAGCCTGGGCTACCAAGTGAGTTCCAGGACAGCCAAGGCTACACAGAGAAACCCTGTCTCAAAAAAACAAGAACAACAACAAAAATGATACCTTAAAATATAAACAAACAAACAAAAGTGTTATGTGGATGTGCAAATCCTTAGAACCTGGACATGGGAAAATGTGGTGGGTAAAGGTGATGTGTGTGGGTGTGGGTGTGGGTGTGGGTGGGTGTGATTGTGGATGCTAAAGCAGCAGGTTGCTTTTGCATCAGCTTTTATAAGAGGTAGTGTTCTACAAGTTGAGAAGAAAATGAGGAGAACACAAAGTCACTTCCTAGTTTCCGCTATTCCATTATGATACACAGATTGATTTTAGGCACGACAGGGGAGATGCCTCAACAGCTTCACATTTGTGGGGAGTTTTGTTTGTATTTTTTAGACAGGTCTCTATGTAGCTCTGACTGTCCTGAGACTTACCATGTACACTAGGCAGGCCTCAGACTCAAAGAGATCTGCCTGCCTCTCCCTATAGAACATTTTGTTCAATTCCCAAACCAGACATTGGCATTCACTGTGGTTCCTGACTGTAGGGAGCAGAAACCTGCTAAGAGGTGGACTCCCTTGCATAGATCTTTGGTAAATGTGGGGGATGGGCAGAAGGAAGTGGTAGTAAAAGGCAAGGAAAAATAAAATCCTGCAGTTGAGCCCTTCAGGAACAGTTATGTTCGTGGTTTGTACTTACAACTTTGGGTGGGTCTCCTCTTTGCCTTAGGTATGGCACTAGGTGCCCCAGAAGTGTGCAGCCAGGCCACCTCACCCCAGTCTGTCCGGGGCCTTCTCCCTTGTACTGTCCAGCAGCAGCAGCAGCAGCAGCAACAACAACTTCCTGCTCTCCCACCCACTCCTCAGCAACAGCCAGCCCTGAGTAATCCCATGATCTCACAGGTGAGTCACACTGAAGTGTTGAGTGAGCGCTGATTCAAGGAGCTCTAGAAGTAAGGTCGCCATGTCTGTTGTGCTGTGGGCAGAGAGAGGGCCAGTGTTCGGAAGTATTCTGCTCCTGCCTCCATTTATTATTTGTTAGTGCTTGAGAGAAAAGAATAAGGTTAAATGTTTGGCCAAAGTTTTGTTACTTCGCTCTGTTGAGACAACTGTCTGGAAGCCTTAAAGTGGAAGGCTGGCCAGCCTCGGCTCCACTTCCCAGGTGTTGGGGTTACAGGTGTGTGCTGTCACACCTGGCTAGCCTGAAAACTCTGCTTACATTTCTTCCTCTTTTTTTTTTTTTTTTTTTTTTTTTTTTTATGAAATAGAGTCTCTCTGTAGCCCTGGCTTGCCTGGAGCTTGTTATGTAAAGGGGAGGTTCATCAGCCTCTGCCTCCTGAGTCTGCGATCCCAGAGGTGTGCGCCTGACAGTTTGTCCCTGTTTTTGCCAAGAATTGTTAGATCTTACACTCTACACCATTTTTCTGCTGTACCCTTTAAGGCCTGTGACATTAACACGGTGGTTTTGCCCACTCTGCCTATAGATGGAACTTGAGAAGACCACAGCCCTGTCCTCCCACCGGTAGTCTGACTGAATATGTTGATCCATAAGCACACACTTATTTATTTTTCTGTCATCAGCGTGATACGGTACAAATTCTTATCCTAATAGTGAAAGGTTTCACCGAGGCTGGTCCAGTGATTGAGTAAAACCAAAACGTATTATAAGCCACAGTCATCCTAGGGTCCCCCCTGCGATGTAGCCTCCCTGGTTCTGTGGGTTGCAGTCTGATTGTTCTTTGCTTTATATCTAGAATCCACTTATGAGTGAGTACATACCATGTTTGTCCTTCTGGGTTTGGGTTACCTCACTCAGGATGATATTTTCTAGTTCCATCCATTTGCCTGCAAACCTCATACTGTCATTGTTTTTCTCTGCTGAGTAGTACTCCATTGTGTATGTGTACCACATTTTCTGTATCCATTCTTCGGTTGACGGGCATCTAGGTTGTTTCCAGGTTCTGGCTATTACAAATAGTGCTGCTGTGAGCATAGTTGAGCATGTGTCCTCGTGGTATGGTTGAGCATTCCTTGGGTATGTGTACTGTATCAAGCTGATAATAGAAAACAAATAAAATCATAATAATAATAAATAAATAAATAAGTAAGTAAAGACAGAAGAAAGCCCTGCCCAACCCCGGCACCGTGGTGCCCCGCTTGCCAAGTGTCTTGGCTGTGGAGTCGGTGGCGGAGGGAGCACGGCACAGCACGTGGTACTGAACTGCAAGCTGCCGTGCTTGGCTGTGACAAGTTCGCCCAAACCGTTCTGTTACTGATCAGAGAAACTGAGTTTCTCAACTAACTTTAAAAAATACTGACTTGTTGATTAAGGGCAGGAATAACACTCAGGTTCCCACAACAGATCCGTAAGACCAGAACAGGTAGCATGCCACGTGCTGTAATTCCAGCACTTGGGAAGCTGAGACAGGAGGATCAAAGCTTGGAGATAGCCAAGGCCGCATAGTGAGTCTGGGACTAGTATGAGCTGCAGAGTAAGACCTTTCTTAAAGACATAAAGACCCCAAAACTTGTCTCTTTGACTTTATCTTCTTTACCAGGCGTGGTGGAGCACACCTTTAATCCCAGAACTCAGGAGGCAGAGGCAGGTGGATCTCTGAGTTCAAGGCCAGCCTGGTGTACATAATGAGCTCCAGGATAGCCAGAGCTACATAGTGGAGCCCTGGTTGATGTTGGTGTTAACCAGGGTTTGAGAAACATTGTGCTTCTGTGCAGACCAGGAAAGCCATCAGCATAAGAGCAAGCAAGGTCTTCTCTCAGGTGGAGTCTTAATATTCTGATTGGAGCTGTTCCACCTATAAAAAATAAAAAATAGGGGCTGGAGAGATGGCTCAGAGGTTAAGAGCACTGGCTGCTCTTCCAGAGGACCTGAGTTCAATTCTCAGCAACCACATGGTGGCTCACAACTGTCTGTAATGAGATCTGGTGCCCTCTTCTGGCCTGCAGTCACATACGCTGTATACATAATAAATAAATAAATCTTTTTAAAAAAATAAAAAATATTCTGAGTAGCCACTTGCTGTCTTATTAACAGCTCTTCATGGCTGGAGCCCCATGTTTGGTCCTAAAATATTCTCTGGTAGTCAGAAGCCCATTTGTTTATTCTCTTCTGCTACCATTTTAAGTTGATCTTTTACCTGCCAGGCTCCTTCATTCCCCTGCTCAGTCCAGCTATATGCTTAGATATAGCTCCTCTCTAGATGCAAAAGTCAGTTCCCAACCTAGTAACCATGCACTGGAAACTCAAGTCGGAAGACCACAGGATGACCCACCATCTACCCCATTACGTCTTCTTTACGTTAGCTTAGCCCCCTACTAAGGCATGGCATGTGTATAGGTCCTTTGCTCTGCCTGTGATTGGGTAAACTTTCTCCCTCCACCCACCCCCATGTGGTTTGTATGTGTCCATTTCCCTTGCTGAGGTCCCAGCATTGTTTAGTTCTTTTCTTTCCTGAAACGTATTGTAATAGAGTCTTGCTCCCTTTTCTCCCTCTTAATCTTTTGACTTTTCCTTCTACCTGCCATCTACACCTAAACACAGCAGGAATGGAGAAGGGATAAAGAGGTCGAAGAAGAACCATTTGGGACTAAGATTCTGGAGTAGATAGCGAGTGATAGGCTCTAACCCCAAACTTCTCCTCGAGCCCTGCCCTGCTTCTGGACTCTGCAGTTCAGTGGACGAGTTGTTGGTGTGGAGTGTGGGTCAGATGCTGTAGATTGGGGGTTAGATCTGTACTGCTTGGTACAGAGGTCTCTGTTCTCTCAGGATGATACTCTTGAGGTTAATCATGGTCACAAAGTCCCAAGAGAGTCTTACCCTGGGTAAGTTTGTGTTCCAGAGGCACGTGTGGTAGCTACTGACTTACACTACCACCTAACATTTGTTTCCCTCCTTAACCGCCTCTCTATCCCTCTCTTCTTCCCTCTGCCTCACTCCTGCTGGTTCTCTACCTCATTCTTCTGTGGTGCCAGACTTCCCCCTGAGGCCCTTCCTCCTTGTTTCCTCTCTCCCTTCCTTCCTCTTCCCTTTTCTGTTGTCCTGATGGCTGTCAGCACTGTGGGGCTGAGAAGTTGCACAGGAATAATTATTGTCTGGTTCCTCAGATAAAGTAATGATGTAGAAAGAAGGAAGTGGAACAAGTACCACTGTGTTGTAAACCTTTTAGAAGACTCTGAGAAAGGGGTAGCTGCTTTAGTGCCAGGATGAGACGCTGGCCCAGGCCCAGGGCCTGTGCTGGCAGAACAGCACTCTGGCCCCCCTTGGGAGGCTTCCTCTCTCTGAGCAGACCTGCATCTCGTGTGTCAGTGAAGTGGGTGGCTCCAGGGAGTGAGCCACGTTTTGTCAGTTGAGTTAGGGCTGGAGTGAAGGTGGTAAAAGAGCCCTTACCCTGTGCTTGTGTCTCAGACATTCTAGAGCCATTCATGGGTCCCAGAGTCACCAGTAGGTGGCAGCAGATGCCCTTGTGCTCTTAGAGATGTCCTGGTTCTGGAGTTTGAGACTGTCCGAGAAGATAATAGCAGAATAACGGAGGGGGGGGGGGGGCAGTAGCAGGCCCCGGAGAGATGGCTCACTGGCTGTTCTTACAGATTCAGTACCTAGCATCTACATAGTGGCTCATAACCACCTGCAATTCTGGTCCAGAGGAGTAAGTACTCTCTGTTCTGGTCTCCATGGGCATTCGGGACACGAGTGGTGCACAGGTATGCATGCGGGCGAAACATCTATCCACATAAAGAAGAACAGCGAGGAAGGCCCTTCCTGGTTAAGGGAACCAGAAGAGCACCATCCTTTCCACCTCTCTCTCCTGACCCCCACAACTCCAGAATCTTTATTATGTAGCCCTGGCTGTTCTGGAACTCTCTCTGTAGACCAGGCTGGCCTCCAACTCTCAGAGACCCACCGGCCTCTGCTCCTGAGTGCTGGGGTTAAGGTGTGGGCCACCACTGCCAGCTTCAGTCTCCATTTGAAACTCACAAGTGTGTGGAAAACAAGAGTTGTTTTACCACTTGGCTGTTCATAAGGCCTGACCCCAGGTAAACCTCTCCCAAGAAGGTGAGGATAACAGAAAATGTATATAGGAACTGGCAGCATTTGTACCTAATGTTTGGCAGCTTGGCCAGCAGTTACATTTGGAATACCATTGGCTTATAGAAAACAAGGTTTGTCAGTAGGGCTGAGTTAATTTTCCAGACTATTCCTCTCCAGGTCCTTTCGGATTCTCAGTAACTTTTTAAAAATCTAGATGTCTGATGCTCTGCTAAGGCCTCCAGTCCCCTTTTCTTCACCCCTCTCCACACACTCTTAGTATAAACTGGTGTGAACACATGTCCTAAAGAACTGGGTTTTGACACTGTGGTCATGGTGCACGCCTTTGATCCCAGCACTCGGGAGGCAGAAGCAGGTGGGTCTCTGTGAGTTCCAGTGCAGCCAGGGCTATACAGAAAAATCTGGTCATGGAAAAAAAAAAAAGAAAGAAAGAAAAAGAGAAAGAAAGGAAAGGCCTGGGGTTTCGAGCCACGTTCTGTCATTTAGCTGTGTGATCCCAGGTGAGACACTGAATTTCTCTGAACCTTAGTTTTGGAGGTGGAGACTGTTGCTTAGAGTTGAAGCAAGAGCCTTGCATGGCTCGGCAAATACTCTACTTAGCTACGTCCCCGGGTTGACCCTTACTTGTATTGTTGGAATTACAAGCTATCCTATCTAGATGTTTTTGTAAGGCTGTCATGAAACAGTGAGTAAATGTTATTTCCCTCCTCTTCCTTACCTCTCTCCTTCTCTCCTCCCTCCTCCACCAGGGATTGTGACTGGACAATTGATAAGATAATCCAAATGAGGAAAATATAATTAGTTGATTTAGAACACTACACGTTCTCAATGAACAGATTCTCCTGCCTGAGGCTAGTGAAGGGATTGAGGGATAGAAATCACAGCTAATCTGGTTATATTTTACCCTGAATTTACCCCCATTTGTTCATGAGGGCAGTTTTTCATACTACCCTCACAGCCTGAAGGAGCTCAAACATCACAGATCAAGAAGTAGCTGGTATCCAGAATCTACTGGGTGTCTGTTCTTCTTCTTCCCTCTAGAGGGAGATGTCTCTGTGGATGAGAACTGCCCTTGGATGACCCTTCCTACAAAAGGAGTGCAGCAGAGTACACAGGAGTCCCTCAAGTGGGCATTTAGCAGAGTTCTGCTTGGAATCAGGTCACAGACCTTGGCCCTGAGCGTCCTGAGATTACTCACAAGAGCTGCACTGTTGGAGTGGCTAATGGGGCAGAGAGGACACTGGGTCTCTTCTGATAGGAGAGATTGCTTGTCTGTAGAGATGTGAAAGCCACAGGCTGTCCCAGGGTTGGTGGCCAAGCCTGCGCAGTGGCCGTGTGGTTCATATGAAATATCTTCTATGATTAACCTTGTTGTTCCTCCCCTCTCCCTCCCCGTCTCTCCCCTCCGCCTCTCCTTTTATCCTTTTCTCTTCCTTTCCACGCGCCTTGTGCTGGTCCACAGCCAGTCCCGGCCCTGCAGCCCTCTCCGCAGCCTGTTCAGTTCTCTCCAAGCTCCTGTCCCCAAGTCCTTCTGCCAGTCTCTCCGCCCCAGCAGTACAACATGGTATAACTCCACTCCCTTTTGTCTTGTCCCTGTGTGGCCTGTGTCTGTGGGGATGTCTGGTCAGTCTTTGGTGGTCTTGCAAGTATGTTGTGCTTTTGGAAGAGATGTTGAAAGCTGTTTCTTGAGGGACCAGCACAGGCTGAACACAGTTCCAACCTGATGGTCTCATCACGGCATACCAAAAGATAAGTAAATATGTGACACCGGGATGCTGAGATCCTCTGAGTGTCAGGAATTAATATAGCTAAACTAGACCCCTCCTCATCTCTACTGTATGTGTCCTTGAGTGCATTTGTTCCGGTCTATTCTGTACAGAGTTGTTGTCTCTGATTTCCTTTCATTGCAGACTTCTCAGGTACCAGTTGTTAAGATGTTACGTCTTCCCCACCTCCCGGTGTCGGATGCACAGTGCACACCATCTGCGTTTATTGTTTGTAAATGAGTGTAGTGCACAGACCTGCAATCTCAGCACTTAAGAGGATAAGGCAGAAGGATTGCCCTGAGTACAAGGCCAGCCTAGGCTACATTGTGAATTTCAGTTCAGCCTGGGCTAGAGGAATATCCTGTCTCAAAAATACCTAAAATAAATAAATTAAAAATAAAATAAATTGTTTGCATCCTAAATACAAATCCTTTGCAAATCTGATTTGCCTCATAGTTGATCACTTGATGGTGGTGCGGAGCCCTTACTTTTTCTTCTTACGTTGATCACCCCTCTGCTTTTTCACTGGAACCCCCTTTTCCTCCTCCCTCTGTCTCCATTCTGAAAGTGCTGCGATACAGACCTCAGATTAAGTCTGCAGTCCTGTCCTCTTGCCGGCTGTTCCTGACCAGAAAGGCAGCAACAGTTCCCAGAAAATTGAAGGAAACAGAGGGCAACATTGTCTTTTGGTTTCTAGTATTTTCTTTTGCAAAAGAACTACTCTGATGTGTGTTTGTATGTGAATTACTGTTCAGAGTTAAACAGACCAGGGAGCTGAGAAACTAGCGTGTCACGTGCAAGTGAGAGATGGTACACCATCACTTGTGCGCAGGGAAGACGGCTGGGAGAGAAGGTAATTACAGCCCCGCCAGTCAGGCTCTTCCCTCCAGTTCAGCCTCTCCCTGGCCTCCTTTCAGAGGTGAGAATTGGAAGTGGGTTTTGAAGGGCGGGAGAGCTCTAGGCCAGTGTCAGAGAACAAAGGTGGAAATAACCTCGGAAGGGAGCACGGAGACAGCAGCAGGCGAGAGCCCAGCAGTTAGTTCGTTCTTGGCTGTGGAGGCGCGGGAACCTTCCTGTCCACAGTCCACGCAGGTGTTTCCAAAGGGCTGTACAGAAACAGGGTCTGCAGCAAGGTCGGAGCATGAGGAACACAGGAAACAGAGTCTTGTGTTTGTCTTGTATTCCTATAGGTAGGTAGAAGTTGTGCTGTCTGCCCCATCTCCTGGGAAATAACCTTAATAGCACTTGTAATCAGGGAAGCCCTTGTCCCCGTTCTGTGCAGAGAACTGCTTCTGAACTTAGGCTTTACACAGCCATTCAGTTTAAAAAATCACTCCTCAGAGCACAGAAGCAGGACTGTCCCAAACGGTATAAGGAATGCTGCAGAGCAGCAGTTCTCGCCTGTGGGTCGAGACCCCTCGGGGGTCCATTGACCCTTTCACAGAAGACCATCAGAAAGCAGATGTTTACATTGTGATTCATAACAGTAGCAAATGACAGTTATGAAGTGAGAACGAAATCATTTCATGGTTGGAGGTCACCATAACATGAGGAACTGTATTAAAGGGTCGCAGTGTTAGGAAGGCTGAGAACCACTGCTGTGGAACATTGCTGTTTCTGTCTTTCTGTTCTCAGTTTTAGTTACTGATATATTTGAGACAATGCCCGTGTAGCCACAGCTAGCCCAGAACTTAGTATGTAGCTGACGCTAATCTTGAACTGATGATCCTCAAGCCTCTGCCTCCCAAGTGCTGAGATCACAAGCGTGTGCCAGCGCACACACAGCTGTCTGTCTTTCTGTATTGAAGCTAAATGCACGATGAGGTTTGACACAGCTTCAGTCCTTGAGTCCCTGACTCTCTCAACAGGCAGATGACCTCAGCAGCCCCTTTGGACAAATGAGCCTTAGCCGCCAAGGTTCTACTGAAGCAGCTGATCCGTCCTCAGCTCTGTTCCAACCCCCACTCATTTCCCAGCATCCTCAGCAAGCCAGCTTCATCATGGCTTCTGCAGGACAGCCCCTCCCTACTTCCAACTACTCCACCTCCAGCCATGCACCACCTAGTCAGCACGTCCTGCCTCCCCAAGGCTACATGCAGCCCCCTCAGCAGGTAAGCAGCCCCTCTCCTGCTCTAGTGCAGACGACGGGAAGGATGCTGAGCCCACTGTACGCTCTGGACCGCCGTCGCTCTGCTTGTATAGTCACCCTGTGATTGTGAACCCAGAGGACTCCGTTTACACGTTTCTCATTATCAGCCCTGGGCGTTTAGTAATTTGCAGATGTTATGTCTGGATTAAAGAAACCTCTCACATCTATTTCTCTGACTAAAGATCCAGGTTTCTTACTACCCCCCTGGACAGTATCCCAATTCCAACCAGCAATATCGACCTCTCTCTCACCCGGTGGCCTATAGCCCCCAGCGTGGTCAACAGCTGCCTCAGCCATCCCAGCAGCCTGGTAAGTAGAACTGCTGGTGGAGGACAGTGGTGCACAAGTGTGTGGGGGAGGGTATTCATGTAGAGCTTAGGTCCCTGAAGGACAGAGGCCGGGAAAGAAGTACCTTCCCATTTGGAGAATTAAGAGGGGGAAGAGAGAGAGTAGGAATTCCTAGATTTCTAAGGAAGGCCAGGGAAGAGTATAGAAGGAAAGGCAGAGCTGTGGAGGTGACCTCCTAAACACCCATACTGACATCTTCTGTGCCTTACCCATCCTTAGGTTTACAGCCTATGATGCCTAACCAGCAGCAGACGGCTTACCAAGGCATGCTTGGGGTCCAGCAGCCTCAGAACCAGGGTCTACTCAGCAACCAGAGGAACAGCATGGGAGGCCAGATGCAAGGCCTCGTGGTTCAGTACACTCCACTGCCTTCATACCAAGTGGGTGTCTTCTGTGTTAGGAAAGATCACCAGTCCTTATGAAGCAAGCGAAAAGGACAGCCTCCCAGGGTCATGCAGACTTAAGATTCCAACACTGAGATACTGCCTTTTCCCCTAGAACTTTTAGGGATGTTTTCTTTTCAAAGCAAAGCCAGAGAGTTGAGAAGAGTCTTTAAACTGGTTTTCATCCAGTCACAGAAGGAGCATGTGCTTAAGAAGCAGTCTAAAGGAGATCTGATATCTGAGGGTGGGGTATGAAGGAGGGGGAGTGTTTGCTTTGGGCAGAGGGGGAGTCCTGGAAGAGACCCCCCCAAAGTGGGAAGGGAGTTGTGCTGGCCTAGTGGTGAGCAGCCTGTGGGTGAGCTTGGTAAGCTGACCCAAGTCATGCTCTTCTTCACACAGGTCCCAGTGGGCGGTGACTCACAAAATGTGGTCCAGCCACCTTTCCAGCAGCCCATGCTGGTCCCTGCCAGCCAGTCTGTGCAAGGAGGCCTCCCAGCCGGGGGTGTGCCCGTATACTACAGCATGATCCCACCAGCTCAGCAGAACGGTACGAGGTGAGGACTGCTGGAGAGCTGGGGCACATCTATCTCCCAGTGACTTCAGGAACTGCTGCTGCCGCCGCCGCCGCACTGTCCTTGGGTCTCCTCTGGTCTAAGAAAGCCAAGATTAAAGACCCCGTCGGTGTCCTGGCACAGCGGCACACGTGTGGGCCAGCACTCGGGAGGCTAATGCCTTAGGGTCACAACTTGAACGCCAGCCTAGACTACTTGTTGAAATCCAGTCTCAAAAGTGTGTGCGGGAGGGTCCTCCTCCTTTTCTCCTCATTGATTGGATATTTATGTAGAGCTCAGCAGCAAGAACTGCTTGCTTCTGAGACACAGATTAGAATGACCCCAGTTTTTGTTATTCAGTCAGAACTATGAGATGGGGACTGAGCCAAGTTTACAGTATAGTTAGTTACGTAACCTTTTCTGCCTAGAGAGAGGACAGACGTATCACAGCAGTAGAAGGGATATCTTAGAAATAATCTGGTCTGCTACCCTTGTTTATTTTGTTCCTGTGTTTCTGTTTTGTTTGTTTTTTCCAGACAAGGTCTCACTGTGTAGCCCAGGCTGTCCTGGGGCTGTAGACCAGGCTGGCCTTGAACTCACAGAGATCTACCTGGCTCTACCTCCCGAGTGCTGGGATTAAAGGCGTGTGCCACCACCACCCGGCTTGTTTGTCTGTCTTTTTGTGTGTCTGTCTCCATGTTGTTTTGAATTTTGCAGCGTCTTTTCTCCTGTGTGTCTTTAAGTGTTTCCTACTGTGTGTGCCTCCTCAGTCACTGACCCTCAGCTCTCAGCCCTTTCTTCCTAGCACTGTAGGTCTGACCTTCTTTCCTTACAAGACCTCTGTCTGTGCACACACGTGTGTGTCTGGTGTTCCAGCCTGTTGAGAGAGCACGTGCTGCCAGCATCCCATATTTAGCACTGATTAGCAGCTTCCTAATTGAAAGATGATCAAGTACAAATATATATAATTAAGTTTGAACTGATGAGTGATTTTAGAAATTGCATGGCAAATTGGTCTGGGAATGACTTGTAGCTGCCTCTGCTTCCCACAGGGAGGCCTAGGACGCAGCAGCTGTTTGCCGGGAGCCACGTCCTCCCCCTGTCCCTTCACCACTCCTTTCTTCTTATCTCCCAGCCCTTCTGTGGGGTTTCTACAGCCTCCTGGCTCTGAGCAGTACCAGATGCCTCAGTCTCCCTCTCCCTGCAGCCCACCACAGATGCCACAGCAGTACTCAGGTAAGAGAGTGAAGACTTGGAGGAGGAGGGTGTGGGCACTGGCGGGGCCGTACACTCTGAAGGGCCTCCAGTGTAAAGCAGTGGAGTGTCATCTTGAAGACCTGGGTCTTGACTTGAGTGTGGAGTGAATGCCTTAATCCTCACACCCAGAAAGGTCGGAGCTACGCCTCCGGGTCCACTGTTGTTCTCTTGTGCGAGGGAGGGCGTGTGCGTGTTTTCACGAGCGCGCTCGCTGCTGCCGTCAGCTCCTTCCCTCACTCACCCTCTAGACAGCTGTCCTTCCTTTCTTTCTTTTCTTTCTTTTTTTTATTGTTGTTGTTGTTGTTGTTTTCTCGAGACAGGGTTTCTCTGTGTAGCTTTGGAACCTGTCCTGGAACTCACTCTGTAGACCAGGCTGGCCTCGAACTCACAGAGATCCGCCTGCCTCTGCCTCCCGAGTGCTGGGACTAAAGGTTTGTGCCACCACCGCCCGGCTGACAGCTTTTCTTTGTCTCTTGGGAATGTGAAAAAAAAAGTTGAGAAATGTTTTTTAAAACATCATAGATCTATTTAGCAAATTTTGGTGTGTACTCACATACATTGTGATTTTGTTGTTTGTTTTGTTTTGATTTTTCGAGACAGGTTTAGCTCTGGCTGTCCTGGAAACGGATCTGTAGACTAGTTTGTGTTCTGACCACAGTCTATAAGGACACCTAAGACTCTGACTGTCTTCCCATAGGTCTATAAGGAAGTCTAAGACTCTAACGAGTGTCTTCCCATAGGTCTATAAGGACATCTAAGACTCTAACGACTGTCTTCCATAGGTCTATAAGGACGTCTAAGACTCTAACGAGTGTCTTCCCATAGGTCTATAAGGACACCTAAGACTCTAACGACTGTCTCCCATAGGTCATCCTAGTCCCAGGGCTGCAGCTTAGGTCTTGACTTTGTGCCCTAGAAGCTGCATCTTCAGGGCAGATTGTCAGGAGGCCGTGTGCTCGCCCTCCACTTTGTATCCAGGAACTAAGTGGGCTTTATGCTAACCAGCTGCAGGCCTCCCTTCCGCCTCCAGCAGACACACCAGGGTAACCGCCCGCCCTTTACTTCCCTGTCAGCTCAACCTGACGCCTCTGTTCAGTACAGCTCAAGAAACTTCAGGGCTTTGGGGAAGGAATCTGTTTTCTTTCTTTCTCTCTCTCTCTCTCTCTCTCTCTCTCTCTCTCTCTCTCTCTCTCTTTCTTTCTTTTCTGTTTTCGAGACAGGATTTCTGAATTATAATTCACCCTCATGCCATCCCCATTCCACTTTGCTTGAGGATGTCTGTGCGCCCTCTTCTGGTGAGAGGGAGCCATTTGTCTGGTTTTCCCACTTAGTACTTTCACCTAAGATTTTTTGTAGTCTCGCTCTAGATGCTTTGGGGCAATTACAGAGTTAATGTTGCTCATAAGACATGATATATTTCACCTTTAAGGTGAAATGACTTCTGGTTTCATCCAGACCAAACATGGATCTCTTGAAAGCTAAGGTTTTAAATTCATCCAGCCTTTTATTACATGAGTGGGCTCTCCAGTGCTTCTTACTGTCTACCAAGGGCACTTGTCTTTGAAATTCTCAGTGGAATATGGAAATTGTAGAAACCAGCTCCAAAGATTATGTGTACTGTATTGGTGCTCGGTACCACGGGGAATTTTCTCCCCTGTTTTTAAAATCAGTGTGTGCGTGTGCATAAGGATATGCTTGTATGGGTATTGTTGGCATCCTTTGCAGTATATCTCTTTGGTCTCTGGTATCTGTTGTTCAAATATAAAGGGTCTTTGGATCCAAAACAAAGATATAGAAAATAATTTTGTGTTAACTCACTTGACCTAGTGCCAAGCCAACTAAAACATCTTGTTCTGGAGCCTAGCAGCATCAGAGGTCTAGGCTCAGGTGGAGAAGGGAGGAAGGAAGGAACCCTCTCATCATCTGTTTTCCTTGCTCCTTTCTTCCCTAGACTGATGCTAAACTTCTGACAGTCCTTGTACTCTTCCCAGTTGGTGGGACCCTCTGTCCTACCCATGCTGAGAGATGATGTTCACTTAACAGTTAATGTTTAAAATTGTTAATTCCTGCCCATAGAAATTAAGGAAATTGTTAAAAAGGAACAAGTGTTTCTTCTGCTTTCTTTTCCAGTTACTATTAACCGGGCAGGAATAGTCCATAAAAGCCTCTCTCACCTTCAGAGGACAGTCACCCGCCCTCCTCCCATGTAGCAACATGGTCACTTTTCCAAAAATAAAGGCAGGGATTAGGATTGGTTGTTCCTGGAACAACTGCTGAGGTTTATTAATACCTTTGTAGTTGCCCAGTCCACCTCCAGGCCTCGACCTTAATTCTGCCACTGTAGTGCTGGATAGAACTGTGACCCAGGGGACACTTCATCTCCCATGACAGCTATGGTGTTCGGGCCCCCTGGGGTTTATACGGGGATTCCTGTCTGGGAAAGATGCACGCAGACATGAAATGCGGTGATGCTTAGAAACAGGCTCCCAGCTCCCAGCTCCCCAGCAACAGGGACAGTGTGAGTGCACAAGGAAGTAGCCAGCCTCTCACACACTTACGGGCTCATTTCCAAGGGTTTTCAAAGATGAGAATGTTCTCTTCCACTTCAGAAGAATCTTCCTCTCCCTTGCCAAAAAAGGGGTTGGGGTGGGGAGCCAAGACACTGATTCTGTCCTGTGATTTTGGCTTCATTTCTTTTTCATAGATTTGGTCCCTGGTGGTAAGGAAGAAGCC
The DNA here is from genome assembly GCA_902168415.1 of Peromyscus melanophrys. Lineage (NCBI taxonomy): Eukaryota > Metazoa > Chordata > Mammalia > Rodentia > Cricetidae > Peromyscus > Peromyscus melanophrys. The sequence continues at coordinate 61,826 of CABHPR010142038.1, forward strand.
CTCTCAGTTTTCAGTTTTCTCTCTCAGTGATCTAAAAAAAAAAAAAAAAAAAA
>CABHPR010142040.1:0-10489 GCA_902168415.1 Peromyscus melanophrys
GGACCTACACAGTACAAGAAAAGAACTGACTCCTACAGCTGTACCCTGGCCACTCCCATGCGTGCGTGCACACACATACACACACATACTAAATGAATTAGTGAATTAATTCTGAAATAATAACCATAGTGATGATACTAAATACCTAATATGGGAAAAGATTTAACAGAGTTAAGAGCACATGGAATAACATCTGAATACTCTACATCAGGAAATTAAAAATTACATGAGCGAATGTAGTTTACACAGTCTGTTATTTGCTGGTGTTTTGATATACTTTTTGGCCAAGCCGTAAATTAGACAGCTCTAATAAAAGCTGTGGTAAAACAGATAAAAATCAATAATGCCTTGTAAAATACCAGTAAGCAGCAGATTTCATACTATTGGGGCATAATTATTTCTATTTACAAGTGGATAACATGTATGAAAGAGAAACACTCATCTGATTCAGTGTTATACACCTCAGACATACTATGCACACACTAATGAAACTTGAACGAGGCTGAGCACAAATGCTCTCTTATGTCACCCCAACGCTTGTTTCCGCCTCAACTGCCTACCCCAAAATCAGCTTAAGCTCCAGTTGTAGCTAAAGACTGACAAACTTAGCAATATGTATTAAGTCTTACAGCGCTCATTACTGGCAAGCTACTGATAAAGACGTTTGTCGAAACATGACTTCTTGAAACTTGTTAAGTATACAGCTTACTCTACTCACTAAGGCACACCCCTTCTACAAAATACAACCCTGACTTCACACTGTGGTTATGAGTCTCAGACAAACAAGGGCAGTCACAGCTTATGATGAATCAGGAGAGGAACTACGTACTCACACTCACAGCAATGTTTTAAAAAGTAAAGTGGAAATGCAGAGAAGAAAATATACCAAAGTAGGAATAAGCTAGTGAGGGTGCAGACGGGCCACACAAAGAACCATCTGTATCCTCTTCTCGTTATGAAAGTTTTAAAAACATGAAGTAATGTTAGATTGCTCTTCTTATTCCAGCAAAATAAGAAACCATTTATATGTTGGCAATGAAAACAGGACAAAGTACACATGGTTTCTTTTATTAAAAAAAAAAAAAAATAGCACGATGCTGTCACCTAAACCTATGAACCACTATCTTGATCATAAAGTAAGACTACTTTATTTCTGTGGTTGAGAGAATAGTATGTAAAAAAAAAAGTCTAGATATCCCCAATGACTTGTGACATGAAGACCAGCCTTTGAGCTAAGAAGCTGAATCTTCATCTCCAGCAGTGTTCTCCACAGATGCCCAATGTTAAAGTGCCTTTTACATCGTGTAACACTCAGCCACTGTAGAAAATCAGAAAGCATATGGGTAACAGTGCGACAGCACTTTCTAAAAATCATCTCACCATCCAGACACTGCCTCAGTAATAATTCAGACATTTTTGTATCTCTTTCTCCGTCCCTCCATCCCTTGCCTCCCCTTCCCTTCCCTGCCCTCTCCACAGCTTCAGTACCACCTTTATGCTGACAACTTCCCAGCTTCCTCCCCAGACCTCACCTTTATGCTGACAACTTCCCAGCTTCCTCCCCAGACCTCACCTATATGCTGACAACTTCCAAACTTCCTCCCTAGACCTCACCTATATGCTGACGACTTCCAAGCTTCCTCTCTAGACCTCACCTATATGCTGACGACTTCCAAGCTTCCTCCCTAGACCTCACCCTCCAGTAACTCTACACACCAAACTTCTCCTCTCCTCTCCAAACCCATGTGACCTCACCCAGCAAACAAAGTCACCTCTTATGTGGGGATCACTTCTACTGTTGATAACAGTTGTTTTTTACTTTATTTAAAAAGAAAAAAAAGAAAGAAAAAGGAAAAAGAAAGGTCCGTGGCTTCTGTCAGGAGGCCTCCAATCTGTGCCCCATGGATGCTGTCTTGGGGCTGCCTGAGTATCTTCCCAACATGGCAGCTGGCTTCCGTTCCAGTGAGTAACTCTACTGAGAGCGCAAAGAGGAAGGCATAGTGCCTCCACTGTCTAACTGAAGTGGTGAACCATCACATCAGTCCAAAGCTAATCATCAGAAGTTAGGTCCAGCACATACTCAAGGGAGAGAAAACGAAGCCCCTTCTTCTAAAGAGGGAAACATAAAAGGCTGGGCACAGTATAAAACTGCTGTAAGCCCTCGATCCAAGGCACCTTCACTCTCAGACATGCAGGTCCCTGGAGCCATTGTCTACCAACCAAGCTGGTCCACATCCTCACATGCAGAGTCCACATCCTCACATGCACAGTCTAATCGCCTCTCCGTTTGCATCGCTGCCGCCAAGCTGGTCTGACGGCACGCTGGTCTCCTTCCTAAACCTGTGGAACGCCCTCCAGCTTCTGCTTGTGCCTTTTAATCCCTTTTTCACATGGAAACCACCAGAAGCTCGCCTTACTTTGTACTGCATTGTTTTTTAAAACAAGGTCTCATGTAGACCAGGTTGGCTTCAGACTTGTTATGTAGCAGAGGGTGACCCTGAACTTCCAATCCTCCTCCGTCTCCTGAGTGTCGTACCCTAAGCCCAGTTCATCCAGTACTGGGGATCAAACCCAGAGCTTAAGGCCTATTAGACATACTCTAGCGGCCTAGCTACATTCCCATGCGCCTCCCTCATCATCCTTTTAAAACCTAACTCATGCAAGGCTCACCCTTTAATCCTGGCACTTGTACTCAGGAGGCAGAGGTAGGCAGACCTCTCAGTTCCAAGACAGGAAGGCCCTGTCTCAAAAATAAACAAATAACTCAACCTAAGTCAGTCAAGTTACTGTAAACACTCAGCTCATTCTCACTTCAAATTCCCTTACACTGCTCTTCTTCCACAGCGCCCTCCACTGGCCACGCTGTACAATTACCTGACTGGAGTCTCCCGTGTCCACTGTCTGTGTCTGCTTACTAAACACAATAACCAAGGCAGGCATCCTAACGGGTTTGGGTTGGGGTTTTTTTGGGAGGGGGGTGGTCTTTTCTCATGTTTCCTGAGCTACACAGTGAGACCCCACCTCGAAAATTCAAGAAGAGGGCTGGGAAGGAGAGAACCAACACAATTTTCCAGCTAACAGACATGATGCATGGTGAACATTCTTCCATATCATGTTTAATGGCTAATCAGTAGATGACTATATGGCTAAATCACATCTAGCCCATGGCCTTTCACTGGACATTTGGACAGTAACTACCTCGACCCTGTTACAAATGCTGCAATGAAAGTCCTCGGGCACACGTGTGTGTGTGTGTGTGTGTGTGTGTGTGTGTGTGTGTGTGTGTTGGTCAGAGGGTAGCTGGGTCGTTTAGTCTCACTCCATCTTATTTCTGCTGCTGTGCCATGCAGCCGGCATTGAAGTCAACGAGTGATTCTCCCGCCTCTCTCTCCCATCTCAGGGTACAGGGATAACAGACGGCCACGCTCCACTTTACACGGGTTCTGGGGGTCCGAATCCAGGCCATCAGGCTTGCAGGGGAAGTGCTATTTCGCACTGAACCATCTTCTCGGCCTACTGTAAAATGCTATCACATGATTCACTTCTTTGAGAAATATCCTAGACATAAAATTGCTGAGGGAAAAGATTCACTTTTCTGGAGCGAAGAGGAGAGTAGGGATCTCACTCTGTGGACCAGACTAGCCTGGAGCTCGCTGTCGTGCACAGGCTATTGTCCTCTTGCCTCAGTCCAGGAAAATGGGATTACAGGTGTGTTCTATTACCACACCAGCTTTATAGGTTTTAATAATAATGTACTCCCCTGCTCCTGCCAATCTCCTCACACCTCACCAACATGAGTTATCCCTGAAATGAAAAGTTACATAAACTTAAGTCTGTAGTAACATGGTCGTGCCTTTAATAAGCTTAATTGCAAGACAAAAAAAAAAAACCTTGCCTCGCTGGACTCCTGGGAGGATCAAGTGGACACTGGCTAGCAAATTATGTAGCTCCCTGCTTGAGGCTCTCAATAAAAGTTACTTTACCCTTACACTTTCCACCATTATTGTAACTTTAAAGAAAACAACTACAAAGTGCTGGCACAGTATTACAGGAATGCCAGCCCATAAAGTACTTTAAAGTGCATCTTAATTTAACCTCTTTCTTCAGGGTTAACATCCTGCATGGAACTAGAAATATTCCTAAGCTCAGTGTGCAGCTGGGAGGACATTGTTTTATCCTAACCTTGGCTTCTGTTTTTCTTTCTGACAGCAGCAAACAGAAGCAAGCCTTCCAAAACCGTGGAAGCAGAGTGAGGGCAGGTCACGCCCAGGTGCGTCCTGTTCTCCCTGGCAGCCACGTCCCAGTCAGAACAGCTGGGGAGCACAGAGTCAAAGGAGGCTTCACCTGGAGACGCCCAGAGTTGAGATCTGGGCTTAGAAAAGAACACAATGGCAACTTCCTTTAAACATCCTGGAAAAAACCAGTGGCAGCTGCTCCCGCCTCCCTTTGACGTGGACGTGAACAAACTGGGCGACTCCCCGCGCGGGCGCACAGCGCTACAAGAACAGGCCGGTGGCCAGACAGACCGACACACAGACAAGAGACTGAAGACACCCCAGCAGACAGACACCGACCCACACGATGCAGCCAGCGCCCTGCAAGGCCAGGCCAGGCCTAGGGACCACTGTGAGGTGCTGGCCCTGGAGGAGCGCACCCCAGCCGGGGTCCCAGGACCTCCCAGCCTCGGCCTGGGGTCCCTGCACACCGCGCCACCCCGTCCCCAGTCCCCCAGGGCTCAGAGCGCGCGCAGGGACGCCCCCGCCAGACGCGCGACACTCCGGGAGCCCGGATGCCGCCGCGGACGCGGAGGCCGGCACCTCGGACTGCGAAGACGACAGACGCCCACGCCCCGGGCCCCGCAGACACCCACCGAGCTCCTCGCATCCCGCCGCCTCCGCCGGCGCCGGCGCTTCCATCCCTCGGGGGTCTCCAGGTCGCCGCCGCCCGCTCTGCCGCCCGCACTGCCGAGCATGCGCAGAGCCGCCCCGAGGGGCGGGGCCCGGGCCGGCCTCGACCGTAGCCCACGAGGGACTGCGCCTCGCGGGGTGACAGGCGCGATTCCGAGAAGCCGGGGAATCTGAACCCGGGGCTTCGCGTGCCGGAAAACGGGGCCTCGGGCCGCGCAGAAAGAGGGCAGCCTGCGACTCCGACGGTCGACGGTCGGTCTTCCTCCATCCCAGTTTACACTCTCCGTCTCCGGCACTGGCATCTTAAGGACAGCTGAAGCTAGGGTTGAGGCAAAGGGAGGTGTCCTGCGCTGTCAAGCACTACACACATGGCTGCGTGGTTCTGTGGGCACCCGAGAGACGGCGCGATGCTGGAACCCACTGTGCTCACTATCCACGCAAAGGGATGTCACCTCACCCACAGTGAGCCCGTGAAGGCAAGGCAGGGAACCGCCGCCACTGCAGCAGGGACTCCCGGCCTGCATGCAAAGCTAGCCTCTGGTGGACCCCAATGAATACACGATGAATCCACAGAAAAAAACACACTTCTGGTTAGAAAAATAATTAGTTTTGAGACTGAAGACTGTGTGATGGCTTACTTAGGTAATCCAACACTGGGAAGAAGAGGCAGGCAGGTTTCTGTGAGTTCAAGGCCAGCCTCCGTTACAAAGAGAGTTCCAAGACACCCAAGGCTACATATACAGACCCTACCTTACCATAAAATTAAAATCTGAAAGAATACCATGGTGGCACATGCCTGTAATCCCAGAACTTGGGAGGATGAGGCTGGAGTTTAAGGCTATCCTTAGTTTTGTATGGCATTCGAGGCCAGCCTGAGCTGCATAAGATTTTGTCTCCAAAAAATAAAAAAAAATTAAGAAAAATTAAGTAAGTAAACAAATAACTTAGAAATTACTGTCAGGACATCACACAAAACTTTTTGTTTCTTGTCTGTGTTTTGGAGTCAGCTCAGGAAAGAGGTATGTTTGTTTCAGTGGGAACAGGGCAGTCTGGGTTCAGGCCACTAATAAAAGCTCAGTGTGTTAGATATTGAAACTTTCCGGATTAAGAAAGAACCAGTTCCTCTCAGACCCACATCTTTCCTCCTCTTTGAAATCCTCAACGTTTTCATCCGATAACTAGGCACAGTAAAACTTTTGCTCACACCCCGTTTTCCTCTGAAAACACATACACATCACAGGGAAATCCCCATTCCTCACAAATAGTACAAATGTAACAGAGATGGTGAGCTACTGGGACCTGGGTCCCTGGGCTGCAGGGCAGCAGAGATCTGTATCAGAAGTGATAGCCTGTGTTTATCACTGCGTTAAAAGCATCAAAAGCCATTGCCTCTTAATGATGGCACATGGGGAGAGTAGCCAGACTGTCCTTCGAGGCCTGGTTAAGACGAGCTTCCAGACTGGGTTTCATTCCTGTGATGTGAGAAAAAACCAAGTGGTAAGGAATCAAGAGAACTATGCTATCGTACATCATTGCTTAAAAACACACTTCCTTAGGTCACTCTTGCTCCCGGTCTTATGAATTGAGGCAGTAGTCAACTACATCCCAGAACTGACAGAATGCCTGCAACTGTGGGTGAAATAAACACTGAACCCTATGTAAGCAAACATAAGACAGGGTTTAACTGATAAAACAAAAGACGTGTGAGATTGGCATTGGGACATCGGGCTTCTTCCTAAGGGTCACTTGAACACAAGCTCTATGGTACCACGATAGTAGGTAAGATAAACCAAGACACTGAGTGAGTACTGGGAAGGTAGTGTATACAGCATGGATACTCTACAAGAAGAGGAGATTCACAAACATGCAGAGGAGGGTTCATCAGTGTGAGACTTCACCACAGTACTCAGAGTGTGGTTTGTAATTTGTGGCTTCCTCTTTGTTGTTGTTTTGTTTTGTTGTTTTGTTTTTCTAGACAAGGTTTCTCTGTGTAGCTGTCCTAGAACTTGCTCTGTAGACCAGGCTGGCCTTGAACTCACAGAGAATGACTTCTTTATTTCTAAGATTTTCTACTAACTATTTTCAGATCACAGCAGACAGGGAGTGACTACAGACTTGAGAGGCAAAGTCACACATAAGGAAGCACACACTAGTCCTTGCCAACATAGGAACTGCGACCACTGCTGTAGTTGAAGGTGTAGAATGTCACTGCCTCTTTCCACATGGACTGAAGGTGACTCACAGCAAGCCAGAGAGAGTGGAGAAGCTGGAGAGAGAGGAGGGAAGAGAAGGGGAAGCTGACAGATAAGCTTAACTGCTGCTGTGGAAAATGACAGAGTGTTGCTGGTAGAGAACCCTCTTCAGATTGTGGAGGTTGAACATTTGGACTCTGCTTCGGGAAGAGTTGACCAGGCATGTGTATAGAGAAGACCATTTCAGCTTGCCTGTTAGGTATTGTCTATTTTGTGTTTTAAAGTAGCTTCACCATCTGCTGATTTCCCGGAAGGAGGAGCAACCTCCTCCCTATCTTCTGAACATTGAAGGTGTCCGATGGGTGGACCTAGGAAACACAATGACAGTTCCCTGGGAGATTCCTCACTGGTGCTGATAACATGACCTTCACTGCAGTGTCTTTGTTTACTTAGCTCTTTATGACTGACTTCTCAAGCTGAAAACCAAGAAAAATGAAGTGTGAGTTTAACTTATTGTGAAAAGACTTCACACTGTCCTCACATAATTTTTTATAAACACATTGCATCTGCTGTCTTAGTTAGGGTTTCTATTGCTATGAGAAAGCACCATTGGCCAAATGCAACTTGAGGAAGAAAGGGCTTATTTCACCTTACAGCATGGAAGTCCTTCACTGTGGGAACCCAGGGCAGGAACTCACGGCAGGAACCTGGAGGCAGGCACTGGAGCAGAAGCCACGAAGAGGAACTGCCTGCTCACTCTGCTTTCTAACAGCACCCAGAAACACCTCCTCAGGAGTGGCACTGCCCACAGAGAGCTGGGCCCTTCATCAATCAAGACAATAGACTGATCTACAGGCCAAAATGGAGGCATTCTCTCAATTGAGGTTCCCTCTTTTCAGACGTCTAGAGTTGTGTCCAGTTAACAAAAATACAGCCAGCACATCCACAAAACGAAAATAGAAGGCGACGAAAAAGAGAATAACGTGGGAGCGGAAAGCAAAACCAACAGACAAGGAAGAGTTAAGTATAGGATCCACCCAGCAGATCTGGAATCTTAATTCAGACAGACAAAAGAGAAGGAAAACCAGGAATCACACATCGGGACTGAAGAACACTTATCATTGAAGGGCATTTGTTTCCAGAACTGAGCAGACCCCTGACTGCCCAATACAGCAGGTGACAACCAACTTAAACCAAGACATATTATCATAAAACTTCAGAATAATGAAAACAACAGAAAGACGCTAAACATTGTGCTGGCCGTTTAAATACTAAAAGGCAATGGGGAGAGCTCCCTTGGCTTAAAGCTCACCTGCCGACTCATAGCAAACGTCAAAGGCTAGAGCTCCATGAAGCACTGAATTCCACTTTTTCAAGGAAAGCACACCCAGCTAAAACTCTATCCAAACTGTGGATACAGTGAAAGAAAAATACAAACACGCTTCGATATAACATAAAAGCTCAGTCTGGCCATCTCATGCACTCTGTCTTAGTGAGCTCTGGAAGAATGCTTTACCAGAATTAAGGAGTAAACCTAGTTAGAAGACATGGCAACCAAGAAAGCAAGAATCCTAGGCAGGCGAGGAAGTCCTAAGAGATCCCAGACCACAGGTGCACCTGGAGAGATGTCCGTCCACCTGGAGCACCAGGAAGGGATGAAAGAAATGGTGAAATTAAGGAATATTCTGAAATTACAAAATTTGGGCAAAAAGATGTTTTCCTCCTTTTGGAGAACATCAAAAGACTTTGCTGCAGACATGACAAAAGCCAAGCAGCAGGACAAGGTGAGGGGCCGAATAGACACTCGGACAGCAGTTCTAGTTAATACAATGTTGATAAACAGAAATAGAGGAAAGTATAAGCAGAGCACATAATACGTCTTGGCCATGAGTAATACACACAGCCACATCCCAGTAGATGATGAACAATGGCAAACACGTTACGATTCTGCAGGTGCAGGCTGATACAAAGAAGCTAAGTTCTTACTTTTTATAGTTATGGGGAAATGGTGATAAACAAAACGGAAAAATTGGTGTGTGCTTTCTTGAAGTGTGGAGGCAAATACAAAATGAAGTTCCTGAGAGTTTAGAGCAGTGGCCTCTCAAAACAGAATTATAAGTAGGCAAGAATCCATCTTTCATTATAAGTCCTATTGGATTTTAAGCTATGTACATTGTTAAAAAATACTAAATTCACAAAAGAAATATCAGCCTCTACAAATTATTAATTTTTATTAAGACAAATATCCCAGAAATTCATCTATAACGTGAAGCTTATTAATTTTTAAAATCATACTGTTTCCTGTTCTGTAGTTATTTTCAGAATCCTTTGGCATTTTGGTGGTGATGGTGATGCTGGTGGTGATGGTGGTGATGTTGGGGGGAGATAGAGAAGGGTAGTAGTGTGTGTGTGTGTGTGTGTGTGTGTGTGTGTGTGTGTGTGTGTGTGTTGTATTTATCTCAATACTGAACCCAGAGTCATACTGCCAAGTTAGTTTTCCACCGATGAGCTACATCCCAGCACATTTTTTGAGACAGTTGCAGTAATTGCTCAGATTGGTCTCAAACAATCAATCCTGCTGCCTCGTTTTCCCCAGTAGTCAGGATCTCAAGTATATTTTATTGTGCCCAGCACAAATTCACTGCTTCAATGCCAGCCATCTCTATGGCTAAGGACACAGCACCTCAGATTCTAAATTTTTAGAGTCTGTGAAAGATGATAAAGAAAATGTATTTCCTGAAATGTTCTTTAAATTACTATACTTAGAATCAAAAGGAGCCCGTGTATTTATTAAAGACTAGACAAGTGACAGGTTTAAACTAATACTAACTCATCCAACTATGATACCCATTTAAACCCATTTACATGTGAAAGTTTGTCAGGAACCATCGTAAGTTATAAGTCGCTTTCCACACTGGAAATTCAAGGCAGTGAACTAAAACACTGCTTGTTATACTAACTGACCTAAGGAGGGTGTCCTGGGAAAGCATGGCACAGTTGAGAAAGAGGAAGGCCAGCTGAGGAGCTGCCTCAAAGCGGTCTGCGTTGCCCCAGGTTGGCAGGGCTCAGTGAGCATGCTCACAGTTGTGGAGCAATAGGTACAGTTAAGGCTGCAATCGTCCCATGTACAACAGAGCATATAGGCGCTGCTATTGGGAAAGCCTTGGGGCACGCACACTGATACATTCCCAAATGTTCTAAAGATCCCGTGCAGAAAACATTGAAATGTTCCAGATCATCCACTGCTCTCAAAGGTCCAGCTACATTCTGGAGTTTACTCCGCATTTGTCTCCTTACCACAAGGGTTGTGACTGAGTCAGGCAGCATGCTAACTGTGGTGGCCTTCCCCGGTTAATGCCAGCTTCTAACTGAGTTCACACCCACTTCCCA
>CABHPR010142041.1:0-11200 GCA_902168415.1 Peromyscus melanophrys
CTCCACAATGGGAGACTTATTGCTCAGATCGTGACCTGGCTGGAAAGGCTGCCTGAAGACAGACTTTGGAGGACACTGACCTTCCTGCCTGCCTGCCTGCCTGGAAAGTAAGGACAGGCTGTGTGTGTTTCGGGGCAGGGGACGGGTCCTAATGCACAGGAATGGCACCGGGCCTCAGGAGACCACCTGTTGCCTAAGGGACCTTGAACTTCAGAAGTTTGACTTGTTCCACAAGCTATAGCCTGGCAGGGAGGAAGAGGGAACCAAGGCCTGTCCCCAGTGAACAGCTAAGCCCGTAAGAGGTTTCCTGTACCCCACCAGGCCATTGCTAAAGATTCTGTGGGGTTGAGGGGAAACATCAGTTTTGGATAACATACAGCCTCCGTGGAAGATGGCAGGCTGTCCCTGCGCCTTCCTCCTCTCACTTCCCTCTCTTTGCTGTAGCCTGCCTCCCCACCACACCTGCTTTGTCCTGTGACTACAGACTCTCAGAAGCCTAGCCATCCATGACCTTGACAGAAGTTTTCTTACAAGCACCTCTCCTCATCCTCCTTCACTCTGACACACTGGGGCTTCCTGAGCAGGGTGGGGAGCCCAAGGGGAGCCAGGACCTCAGGGAAGCTGAATGATAAAGGCCAGGATTCTTCCTCTCCATCCAACCCCACATTGTGGCCAGAGCAGAGTTCAAGAGCACAGTGACACAGGTTTCCTAGAAGAAGATGTCTCTGCAGAAGAAAGGGCCTGAGACTCATCTAGTAGGTATTTTCTGGGAACCTACTATGTGTCGCACACTGTTCCGGGAACAGACACACACAAAACAGGAAAACCCCAGTTCTTCTTGAGCTTCCTTTCTACAGCTCTTCGGGATCAGCCTGAGGAACAGTAAGGGGGGTTGGCAGATCCAGGGTGAGCCCCGGAACGCCACTCTCCCATCTATACCCTCCGGAGGGGAGAATGGGCACTGGAGTGATGACTGCTTAGGAGAGGGTCTATCAAGCATGAAAGTAAGTACAGAGGATGTAGTTCAGTGGTGGAGTGCCCGCCTACCATCCGCAAGGTCCTGGGTTCTATCCTCACAACACCACAATAAGTGTAATGCACTTTGAAAATTAAAAAGTAAACAATGAAAAAGAAAAAAGAAGAAGAAGAGTAAAGGCCACTGGGCTGATTGGAAAGATGACCAGAGGAAATCCCGTCTATCATTGCCTCCTCACCCTCTCTGCCTCCTCCTCCTCCAGGCCTGTCCTCACAAGCCTCCAGCTGACTGTTTGCTCCAATATGACTTGGTGTCATGAACCAATGCTGGGACAGCTCCCAGACAGCTCCTGGAAACAAAAACCGTTAGAGGAATACCAGCCTTCCTTACAAAGGCCCAGATGGAGCAGGGATAAAGGAGAAGCTGTGGGAGGCAAGGGGTTAACTGGACCGGGTTAAACTCCATGAGATAATGTATGCAAGCACTACAGAAACCCTGATGCCTGTCGTTCTCAAGAAATATTAATCTTCTTCCCTTCCTTGTCTCCACTGGACAATTCAAATGCTTTATTAATCATTTATAACACCACCATAGTAATAAGATTCATAAAATTTCAAATTGGAGGAGCTCAGCTCTGCCCTTCTGGCTTCAGCTCAGAAAGCCATGTGTCTTGCCCTCTGCTGGGAAAGGGGAGGCATCATCCCTTGGAATTCTCTCACCCCACTAAATTCTGAGCATCCCCCTGCTCTAGATGACTTTGGGAAAGGCAAAGACGTCTCAGGTCTTGTCTGCCAGGAACAAGCTGAGATAAGGGATGAGGAAGGTAGCCATGGCTAGCTCTCTCATCGTGGCCTTCCTCTGCCTGAGGTTCCAAAGGCCTCATCTCACAGGCCTCAGACATAATGCCAGGGACCTAACTGTGCCTGTCTTAGATCCTGGCACTTAAGACACAATGCCAGGGACCTCACAGTGCCTATCTTAGATCCTGGCACCTCAGACATAATGCCAGAGACCTCACTGTACATGTCTTAGTTCCTGGCACCTCAGACACAATGCCAGGGACCTCACAGTGCCTGTCTTAGTTCCTGGCACCTCAGACATAATACTGGAGACCTCACTGTGTCTGTCTTAGTTCCTGGCACCTCAGACACAATGCCAGGGACCTCACAGTGCCTGTCTTAGACCCTGGCACCTGATCGCAGGCCCTGGTTTTAGCTGGCTCCTGCATCCCTCTTATCTATTCTTCATTTGTCATAATGGAGCTCTCCTCCATGACGTCAGGCACTCACAGACACACACTGATCGGGATGGAGTCTTTATGTCCGCCAAAAGAAAGGAATGGAGGAGGGGAAGAGGGGAGAAGGACAGGGTTGCTTGTCTGTTTTTTAAGTGGAGTCATGCCAATTGAACAACAGGACACTGTGCTGAGAAATGCAAATGTACTCGCTGTGGGAACATCATAGAGCGTATTTACACAACCCTAAGTATAGGCCAGTCACTCCACTTGGTCTCTGTTAGTAGTATTTTTTGAGACAGGGCCTAACTATATAGCCCTAGCTAATCTTTCCTTTTTAGATTTGTGTGTGTGTGTGTGTGTGTGTGTGTGTGTGTGTGTGTGTGTGTGTGTGTATGCTTGCACACGTGTGTGTGGCATCCCATAAAGACCGAAAGAAGGCATCTGATCCCCTGGAGTTGCAAGAGGTTGTGAGCCACTTGATAGGATGACTGAGAACCAAACCCAGGTCCTCGCTTGGGAACGTAGCTCAGTGGAAGAGCACTTGCCTAGGCTCAATCCCCAGTACTTAGAGGGAAAAGTTCTAGAACCAAACCCAAGTCCTCTGCAAGAACAGCACATGCTCTTAACTGCTGAGCAATTTCTCCGGCCCCCTAGTTCAAGTAGTTCAATTAGTTCAAGACTAATCTTGAACTCACTAGGCAGCCTAAACTGGCTTTGAACTGCTACAGTTCTCTGACCTCAGCCTCCTGACTACTGGGATAGAAGATCTCTGCCATGATGCCTCCAAACCACAGCCGCTTTCTATGCTGTCAAGAACTAAAGTACACATGGTGCACGCCTTTAATCCCAGCACTCAGGAGGCAGAGGCAGGTGGATCTCTGGGAGTTTGAGGCCAGCCTGGTCTACAGAGCGAGATCCAGGACAGCCAGGGCTACAGAGAAACCGTGTCTCAAAGAAAGAAAGAAAGAAAGAAAGAAAGAAAGAAAGAAAGAAAGAAAGAAAGAAAGAAAGAAAGAAAGAAAGAAAGAAAGAAAGAAAGAAAGAAAGAAAGAAAGAAAGAACATGGTGGCACATCTGTGTAATCCCAACATTCAAGAGGCTAAGGCATGAAGACTGAGTGTTCAGGGCCAGCCTGAGCTTCAGTAGGAGATTCCCTCTCAATAAACAAACAGAAATAGGGCTGGAGATGTAACTCATTTGGCAGAGTGCCTACCCAGCATGTACAAGGCCCTGGGTTCAAACCCCAACACTACATAAACCAGCTCACACATGTAACCCTAAACTCAGGAGGATCAGAAGTTCAAGGTCATCTTTGACTACAGTATCAAAGCCAGTATGAACTATGAAAGACTCATCTCAAAACAAACAAAAAAACAAAAATGTAGGAGAGTGACTATACAAACGGTCAAGGGTCAGATGTTGCTATCAAGTGCTCTCTACCATGTGTACACTGCTGTACTTGTGTACAGTTGGCAGCTTGGGAGGTTTGCACACACCAGCGTCATCACAAACATGAGCATGTGCTGCATTGTGACCTTTCTAGGCATTGGGACTCTTTCTACTATAGTCCTGTGGAACTTCTCCTATATGCAGCCCCTCATTGTCCAAGCCTTCATCACCTTCTACACGACCGCATGGTGAAGGCGTCATCTTTCCTTCACAGAGGCCACCAGGCTCTGCCGTCAGGTGAGCCGATTGAAGATGTGAACAGGGATCTTGCCTGCCAATGCTGGCTCTTCCAGGGGCTGAGTCTGTGGTGGAAAGACCAGGGCTCGGAACTTCTCTAAGCTCACCCAGATACCTCCCATATCATGCTGGATTCCTGGTGTCCACTCTTTCCCCGCTGGCCTTCCCCATTCTCCTCAGCACCAATTTCTCTCCCTTTCTGAACCCCATCCCCTGTAAAGCCTCCTATAAAGGCTAACAGTTACTCTCAGGAGCTAAAGACCAAAACGGCCGGTTTCACCAACCCTCTTTGCCCTGCTCAATCTGGCCTCTTTCATTTCCTTTGGCTTCTCAGAGTCTCCATCCTTTTCAATGACAGACAGGCCTTCCCACCCGTGATCCAGCCACTCAGTCAGCCTACAGCCCCTCTGTCACTGCTGGTGCCTTACTTCATGATCTCACTTCTGGTTCTTACAAGAAGTGACCTGTCCTCCTCAGGCTCACACACCACCCCTGAAGACCCTCCCCCAGCCTTCCCTGCCTGCCCCTCAACGCCACTTCCACTTCTCAGTCTGGCATTTTAGCCCCTTTGGAGTGTTTGGAAACTTGCCTGGGTTAGAGCAGCCGCTCACTCTCACGCACACACACAGCCCTTGTCTGACCTGTCTCACTCCACAGACAAACTGAATTATTCATTAGTAGGAGTGAGAGCTGCTAAAACCACCAGCCAGGGGCTGCTGAGGCTGTTTCTGTACCTCTTACTGATGCACTGAGCTATTTTTCCAAGTTGCTAAAATTCCATCAAATAGGCGTGGGGGCCAAGCTGACAGCCAGAGATAAAAGCCCTGTGTGTTGGAAGCCTGACTTCACCATTTCCAGGTTTGTGATTTGTGTGTCTGGCCAAAATGCTTGATTTCCCAGGGGTTTCCAACTCCGATGCATGCATGGGAAAGGAGATTGTTTTCTCCTCTGGTGTCACAGGCATCTTTGCCCCTGAAGAATAGAAAGGTCCTCATAAAGTGCTTTGCAGGACCTGGAGAAAGAGGCTGGTGGTTTTGCCCAGTGTTCTCACTGACAAGCTGGCTGAGGGACATGGCATGCACACCCAGTTCTGAAGGTGGGACACACACACAAGTAAAGAAGGAAGGCACCCAGGGAGCAGGTCAGCAGCCCCTGGAGGGTTTCATGCTGGAGACAGCCCACTGCACTTGGAACGTTCCTATTCTGGAAGGGTAGACAGGTCCAAGAGAGACACAGCCATGGAACAGGAGCTATAGGTCACCTAAACAAGTACAATGTGGTGGCACACCCTTCTGTGGAGAATGCTTAGACAGAAACGGAGCAAAACATACATGGGAGTGCCTGTCAGACCATCGCTCTTGATCACTGCCCCCCAGCCCTGTCTGGCTTAATAGCCAGGAACCCACAGATATTAGGCTCTGGGCCATCCTTTTCCCCAAGGGAAGAGAGGAAAAGTCCATGACAACATTCAGGCCTCTGGTCTAGGCTTTATGAAGCTGTTGCTTGTTGAGCACCAAGAGCCTCCAAAGAAGCCAGAGTCCTGTCCTATATTATCCAGGTCAAACAAGTCCTCTTCTGAAAGACACACATGAGATAACATGACCACAGTGGCCTGGGATGCTAGGTGTGTGCTTGCCCACTCTCTATAGGCTAATGGTCTCCCCACCCCAGTGTGCTTACAGAGATCTGACGGTCCTGTTCTGCCAGCCCCAGACGAGCTAGGGGCAGCAGACAGGAGAGGGATGGGGAGAAAAGAGGGTGGTACCAACCTGGTGATTTCTGTTTCGGTCACCGAACTTCTGGATCTGGGTAGGAGGCCAGAGAAGCATTGAATGTAAGGAATTCCCTGCTATATCATAACCTTATTCACAATGCATAGAACAAAAGCAGCAGTTATACATATTTGTTTTTATTATGTGGGAGTGCCTTGCCCGCATGGATGTATGTGCACTGTGTATTTGCAGTACCCACAGAGGCCAGACAAGGCTGATGGACCCCCTGCAACTAGAGCTGTAGGGGGGCATGAGCCACCATGTAGGTGCTGGGAATTGAACCCAGGTCCTCTGTAAGAACAAGTGCTCTTAACCTCCAAGCCATCTCTCTGGTCCCCAAGAGCAATCTTTTAAAAAGTATGTTATGTGGGCTGGTGAGATGGCTTAGTGGGTAAAGGCGTTTGCTAGCAAACCTGAGGACCTGAGTTCAATCCCCAAGACCCATAGGGTAGAAGGAGAGGATCAACTCCTGTAAGTTGTGCTCTGGCCTCCACATGTGTGTCATGTTGAATGTACACACACACACACACACACATACACACACACATACACACACACACACACACACACAGAGAGAGAGAGAGAGAGAGAGAGAGAGAGAGAGAGAATATAAATCAAATATAACTTCTAAATGTTTAAATAAAATGTTTTAAAAGTAAAGAAAAAAGCAATTTCAAAGCTTCCCTGGGCTAAAGTGAACCTCGGACAAGCCTAGGCAACTTAGCAAGACTCGTCCTCAAAATTAAAATATCAAGATGCCTGGCGTGATGACATTCTGTAATCCCAGAATTTGATGGGCTCAGACAAGAGAACCAATTGCAAGTTTGAGGTCAATCTGGTCTACCGAGAATTCCAGTCCAGCCGTGGCTTCTCCTTTCCTTTCCATTCTGAGACAGAGGTACCACCAGGTTGCCCAGGCTAACCTTGAACTCCTGGAGCTTAATCCACTTCAACCCCCCGAGCAGCTGAGACTGAAAGTGTGTACCCACACCTAATCTAGACACATCAATAACTCCTCCAGAGGAAAATGTTCAGTGGGCTGAGGACATAGCTCGGTGGCAGAGCGCTCGCCTAGCATACGTGGGACCTTGAAGAAAAAAAAAAAAAAAAAAAAGAACAATTTCTAAGGGAAACCTTAGCTTGTTCTTAGTGCCAAATCCTTCAAAAGGGTGTTTGCTTGGGAATAACCAACAATAAAAATGCAAACAAAGCAAAACCCAGCAGAGTGGGCAGGCCATCTTCGCCACTTCTCTCTCCAAAGCCCAAAACCCTACCACCCCACCCCACCCCCATGCCTGGAGGCTCAGTCTGTGGGGTGAGTGGGGGTCAATGATAGGAACGGAGCCGAGAACACCGAGAACACCAAGGGAGCCTTGAAGAATGCCGCCAGGACAGCGCCCAGAGCCGTGTCAGATGTGTTCCCTCCTTACGATTGCAGATCTTAGGATGGTTTATCTGAATTAAGAAAAGAACACCCTCCCTTGGCCGGGCTTGAGGAAGGAAAGATAGCAGGGCAGAGCCTGCTTGGTCCTGGGGCCTTGGGAACCCAGACTGTCCTGTTATTCCAATTCTTTGTCAGCCTCCCAAATCCTGAGATTACAGGATTGTGTCACCACGCCTCAATCTCTACCCTCCCAAATACAGTTTTTTATTATTGGGTGTTTCAGTTGGGTTGGGTTTTTTGAATCAAGGTCTCACTCTGTAGCCCAGGCTCACCGTGTAGCTGGATGTTGGCCACAAACTCATGATCTTCTTGCCTCCAACTCCCAAATGCTAGAATTACCCGCATGCACCCCTACTCTCAGCTTGGGAATCCCTCCTTGAGAGCATCTCACGCTCACTCTCGCAGCTCCAGACTTGGTGGCCCACTCAAGTCTTTCTTGAGGCTGGGGTAGGGTCCCATGACCTCTCAAGTCACCAGAGAAAACTGTCATGAACGGTGCAGCCATACAAGGAGGTATTGAAAACAGTTCAACGGCCTCTAAGCCTTTCTTAGCTTAAAGACAAGTCTGCTGGAGCCGATCATCCAGATGCTCTGTGCACCCTGGGCAGCTAACTACAGCTCCAGATCCTAAGGGTGGGTGCTCACCGCCCTAGGACACCTGCCGCTCCTCTCAGCCTTGGGCCCCGCCCAACTCCCTCACATCAGGACCGCCTACTAGGCTCCCCCTCCTGCCCAGCCTCTCTGGTTCTCTGCACGGATGGCTGAACAGACAATCAATATTTATCTGACTCTGCCAGGCTTGGCTCCCAGGAGGTCCAGCACGTCCCTGGCGTGGGCGGGCTTTAATGCAGACACGAAGCTAGGGAAGAGACCAGCCAGGCCTCGGTTCCTTGCTTTCTGGACTAGGCTGAGGTCCGCAAAAGTCAGGTGGCCACAGTCTGACAGTCTAGTGACTAGTCCTTCACAACTGCCAGGGCTTATCTGTGCCTTTATCTCACTGTGGCACCTGCTCTTGTCCCTGCCCAGGGTTAATGGCTCCTATTCACTCTGATGTTGACCAGACAAATGCCTGAGTAAAGCAGGGAAGAATATCGAGCAGATGATTGGCACCAGGGGTACAGCAGGGTACAGCTGCCTGGCCAGAGGGGGGTTGGGGGAAAGTTCATCTGCTCCCTGGCTCCTGTCTCTCTGCCAGCTCCCCTCCTGTTTACCTCATCAGTTGTCACCCTCTTGAACCTATCCTCTGTTCTGCATGTTCTATGGGGGTCACCCACACCTCTGCATGGCTCCCTGGTTCTCCAGGTTAGCTCCTTCCTCCTCCGGAAGTCTCCCCTGGCTTAGCCTCCCCAGCCCTGACCACTTGCTGATTTTCTAAGTTCCCACACAAGCAGCTGGCACAATGGTAATTTCCTCTCGTGAAGAATCAGGCCTCATGTGCTGTGAATCATCTCCCCCCACCCCTCCCGCACACTCGCGCACATCTGGAGAGCAGGGACTGTGGCTAATCCACCCTGGGCATCCCTCAGAGCCATTTCCCAAGTGGTTCGGTTGACTGAATGACCTCTGCCCTCCACGTAAGCCAGAGAAATTCTCAAGGATAAGATGGAGTCACCTATGTCTTATCTCTTGTTGGACTCTCCCAGTAGAATCCATAAAAGGACACCTGTTCCTAATTGTTCAGTGACTGGAAAAAACTCAGAAACATCGTTGTAGCTGCCCACTGAGCTTTCCTTCCCTGCCCATGCTCAGCAGCCTACTCCTGGAGCCCCTTACACAGCTGAAGCAGCCAGCACCTGTCCTAATCAGATCAGATTCCTTTGAAAGCCCAGACTGGTCTTAGCATGGTTGGAGAGTTTGTCTACTGACCTCATTATCAGTCTCTACGATATTCATATCAAAGCCATCCCAAGGTTTGGAGAATGTGACTCGGGGGCTAGAGTCCTTGCCGAACCCCATGAGGCTCTATTTGATACCTAGTACTGAGAAAATATATTAAGATTCTAAGATTAAAAAAGCAAGCTTCGCACAGCTATCCCTGGACTTTTATGTACTTGGTCTTTATGGGTGGGTATCCATTCAGCAGGCAGGAAATTGAGACTCAACAGCATAAAGTAATAGATGTGGAGTCCCTGTTTCGACCATGTTCTTCTGACTCAGGTCTCCACATAGCCCCGCCACTGCTCAGCCCGTGTTTGCTCTGATGTAGCCCTTACAAACCCCATCCTCCAGCAGCAGTGCCCCTGGTCCTTGGGGACAATGGGAAGCTGCTGGAAGAAAAGAGGCTGAGAAAGCCTAGAATTCTACTCAGAGATGGATGCACCTTGGGGTTTCCTGGGGGCGGGGGCATGCACAGGTCAGGGCTGCTTGGCACTAAACCAGGGCTCCCTACCTGGTGAGTTCCACATCTCCTCACCCATGCAATGCAGACAACAATGGATCTTAGCGGCAGGGGGGCAGGGGTGTGCTCACAACGCTCCCGCTCCTGAGACCCAGGAAGTTGTAGAGCAGCCTTTCTCACGGCCAGCTCCTTTCAGAGCTCACAGTAATCTACAAAACCCTGTGTCAACCTCTTTTTAGCAAAAGACTCACAAGGAAGGGGGACCCCTGAAGACAGACAGCAAAGGGACTCAAAGGGTTAAACAATGTACCTTGACACTTGAAGCAAATAGTGGTGGTGTACTCTATCCCTTCTTTGTTTTGTTTTTTATTTTGAGACAGTCTTTCTGAGGTTCCAGGTTGGCCTTGAACTTACTCAGTGACCCAGGCTGGCCTTGAACTTACCCTGCTGCTGCCTCCCAAGTACCGCAAGTTGGTGTCCAAAAGCCTAGTGGCCCTTTTGAGAAGCAGAAGATACATCATGCAAGATAGTAACATTATGGAAATGCTCCTTCTTCCCCCCTTCACACAGATGGCAGGATATTATACATATTGCTATGTGCTTGCACTTATTTTTACTAAACAATATGTTCTAGGGATTAGTCTGTCTTCAGACACAAAGGGCTCTCATCTCTCTTGATAACCAGCAGATACCCCATTGTCTATAAACCCATGGAACCAGTCCCCTTCGAAGGTTGTTTGGGGTTTTGCTGTTGTTTCATGTTTTTGATCCCATGCCGGCCTCAAATGTGATCCCCCTGCCCCGAGAGTGCTGCAATTATAGGCACATGCCACGAGGCCAGCCTCCAGTCTCTCCTTCCTTTTGGAGGGTAAAGGGTGATGGAGACAGGACCCAGGACCTCGCTGATGCGTGCTGGTCATGCACAGTACCACCCAGCTCCCCAGATGCGGAAGGTCACCTTCAGGTAGAATCCCAGATGGGAGATCGCTGCTGGAACTTAACTCCACGTGAAGCGGCATGGGACAGTGAGAGGGTAGACGAAGGCTTTTACCCTGGAGCTGTCGCTTCCCTCTGCCACCCCTGGTGAACGACACACTTGTTCTTTCCTCATTGGTTTCTCGGTTGGTGGAAGAGTGTGCCCCTTGTGGAGCAGTTGCAAGGGTTGAGTAGAGAAGGTTTACCTATGCAGTGCCTGGCACAAAAACCTCAGGGAAGGCTACCTAACAAAGGGGCAGGATTCTCAAACAGGAGCTTTTCCCCAGCCCCAGCCCCAGCCCCCACCCCTCTCCTTCCTTCCTTCCTTCCTCCCCTCCTTTCTTCTCCACGATTGCTGGGTTGGACTTTCTTCATTTTGTTTGAAACAGTCTCACTCTGTAGGCCAGGCTAGCCTCCTCAAGGCTATCTATCCTTCTGTCTCAGCCTCATAAGTGCCAGGATCACAGGTATGAGCCAAACCGCCACCCCAGGCTTTCTGTTGACCTCCCTGTGTCCCCTTACCGCCAACTGCACAACCACCCAGTTCTCTGAAAGGGTCTTGCCTGTCTGACAACCTTCTCCTGCAGGGCTGACCTGCCTCTGTCCTGTGGTAAAGCACCTTTACCACAAGCAGTGGGTCCTGATGTACTGCAGCTGCTCAGCAAAGGTCTAAAATGAACGGTACCCTGCTCAACCTCCCAGATTCTTGGCCCTTCAGCAAAGAGAAACAAAAGTCCTCTCCAACCAGCAGGTTGATGAGGCCCAGCCTCCC
>CABHPR010142042.1:0-27905 GCA_902168415.1 Peromyscus melanophrys
TGTTTGTTATAATAGACAAAGTCTAAGTCATTATCTTTGATTTCAAGGAGGGGATTCAGAGAGGCAAGTATGAGGTTTAGGGACCAGTAATTCAGCTGGAGGTAGTGCTACTTTAGACAGGACGGTGTGTAGGATAGAGAAGAATTAACTTGTCTTGTGTTACACAGGGAAGTGCTTGTTTGGACATAGGGCATCTCAAGCATTGATAAGCTGGTTAAGTGGGAATGTGGAGGAAACAGGAGTGTTCAGGATACAGAAGAAAGGACTCAGCTAAGGATATCCATCTAGGAGATGATATAGAGGCATAAATCACAGTCCTGAAGCCAACAAAATGATGAAATATAGGTGAGAGATGAAATACAGACTGCTTATAGGAAAACTGATCAACCAAAGTGAGAACAGAATAATGCTGGAGAAGGTACAGGAAAATGTCAAGTTAAGATCAGAATGATCAGAACATATTTAACTAGTGGCAAAAAGGAAAAGGTTACTAGAGTAAGACAAAAACGTAGGTAGAGAGAAGGACCAGAGAACACATGGGAGAATTATCTTTAAGAGGAGGAGGGACATTCCTTCCCTCCATAACAGAGAGCAGGGAATTCTGGAGAACGGAGAGTGTTAAGTAGCAATTCTAGAAGAATACTTTAAGACAAGAAGCACATGCATTGTTTACTCTGTACCACTGCCCAAGGGGATTTGATAGTACAATACAGGAAGAATGAGAGAAAATAGATGAGAAGGGCCAGTGAACTTAAAAACATTAAAAGGAGAGGAGGCCAATGTGGCTGGTGGCTGCAGACCATGGCTGGTGGCTCGGATTCATAAACTCAAGATTTGGGGACAGGAGTGGGTGAGATTAAGCATAGCAGAAGGTCAACAGAAATTAAAAAGTCCAGAAAGTACGTGAACAAAAAATTGGATTGTCATCCAAAGCGGTATTCGTGTTGCCTAGAAGTCAGCAAGGGATGGGATGGAGAAGGATGGGCCTAGGTGGTGGGATCTGTGGAAAGCAGAGGAGGACCCAAGTGAATTTGGAAGGAGCTGATGAAGTCTTGAGTGAATGTGTATCGTTGATATGAGCACAGCCATATCAGGGAGCCCAGTGCCTCAGACCCATGTTAATGGCAAAGCCTTGCCCTAGTCTGAATACTAACGTTGCCAGTTAGTGCAGAAGGCCTTAATGGCAGATTCCTCCTCCCAGCTGTTTATAGCCTGAGACTTCTCCCTCCAGAGACCTCCTGCTGAGACGACCTAGGCCCTTGTCCTTGTCCTTGGGCTGAACTTAATAAACACAGTGAGTTTCTGAGTTGTGTAGTGGGTGTCCTCCATCAGATCCAGCACAGCTACTCCACCCCAGCTTTTCTGTAAGTGTAGCTGTTATTTCTTCAGCACCTGACATTTCTTCATTCCAGAGCCATCCCAGCCAGGTTTCCAGGTTTCCATGCTGAACAAGTAGGGATCCACCCAGTGATGATTGGGCAGAGTGGGTCTCTGATAAATTGGGCCTGGTCAGAAGAAAGAGTAATGTGTGCCAGTTAGCACATCCCCACTGCTGGCCATTCACTGGCAATAGTTCCTAGTAGATATTCTATATATGACCAAACTGTCTCATGAGAATTAGAGCCAGGGAATCTCTGTTGTTCCTGTCTAGTTTTTATGCCTCACTGTTTATAGTCTCCATGGTACTCACAGTTCACTAAAGCCAGGAGTCTGGATACTGTGTCAATATAGTGGCTTCTATCTTCAAACAAAACCAAGATGATGTCTCCAGTGTTTAGGGCAGGTCAGACTTTTCCTGTAAAATTACAGGTGGAAGTAGTTTTTTTACTTAGAGGGCAATGGTTTTTTAGTATCTACTAGACTTAGTCCAATGGTACTTTAGTATCTACTAGACTTAGTCCAATGATACTTTAGTATCTACTAGACTTAGTCCAATGGTGCTTTAGTATCTACTAGACTTAGTCCAATGGTGCTTTAGTATCTACTAGACTTAGTCCAATGGTACTTTAGTATCTATTAGACTTAGTCCAATGGTACTTTAGTATCTACCAGAGGGATTGCTAAGCACATTCCTAAATTCCAGCCCCAGAGTTTTTGACTGAGGGGGCTAGAGTGGGCTAAGAGAATGTGCATTATTTTTTAACATTGTGTTTTCTTTCATCTTGACTGTTTTACACATTGATGAAAGGCGTTTTAGGCATTTCTACAATCCATTCCAAACAACCCCCTCCCTCTCTGGGCAGAACCCTTCTCATGATTCCTCTTCCTAGTCCATCCCTTTGTGTGTGGCCCGTGGAATTAGTAAGAGCTGGTAGTCTGAGCATGGGCAGGAAGCTATGTAGTGAAGTAAGGATGGCTTACCTGTGACTACACCAATAAAGAAAATGACACCCTTCCCTCAACAATTATTCAGTGCCTGGAGTACCTCTGGGAGGGGTAGGGCCTCCTGGGTCCTTTATGTGTGATGAAATATTGATAGGCCAATCTTGTGCAGGTTTTGTACGGTGAGTTCATGGGGGAACGTGGATTCCTGGCAGGTGTCTGGTAGATAGTGACTGCTGGTCTGGCGACTGATCTTTTGAAGCCATTGGTATAGAGCATGGGGGTCTCAGCTCTGACAGTGCTGGAGCCACCTGGACAGTTAAAACTCACATGGCCATTAGGAATTTTCAACCCTCCCCAGGTGACAGTAATGTACAGTGAGAGTTGGGAACCTGGGTTTAGCGTCGTACACCCTTGAGAAACACATATGGGATAATTGACCTCTTCCTCTGCTTGTCGGCAGTGGATATTTACTTCATCTATTGGATATTCTGTTTCACAGTGATAGTTCATTGTGTGTGTTGCATTAGCAGCCTCTGTGGTCTGTTCCCTCACGTGACTTCGGGATTTCTTGTCCTGGATCATCATAGAGTGCTTTTCCAATCCAGAGGCAATCTATGGGATTTGTTTTCTGAAAAGGCCAGTGTAGAGGGATATGCAGTTTAGAAGCCTACTTGGACAGTTGCCAGGTTTTATTCCATCAGTGGGGGTGACATGGCTCATCAAGTTGCATGGTAAGTTTTCACCTGAAAAGCTTTATAACTTCCTGGTCAGGTGTGTAGGACTTGGGGAGCGGTTTTGTGCACACAGGTTATGTTACTTGCTGCAATCAAGCTGTGCTCTGCCCTAAGTTGCTCAATGTCATAGAAAATGGTGGTTTTCCAGACTGTGTCTTTCCTTGAGAGGCCTTTTTTTTAACCCCTTTGAGATGGGATTTCACAGTATACCCCTGGTTGACCCAGAACTTGATCTATAGACCAGGCTGGCCCAGAATACATAGCACCCCTACCTATCTCTGCATCCCTAGTTGTAACAGGCTTTCTTTGGGGCCACCAACTAGCTCCCAAATCATGACACGGAGATTCGTTATTAGGTATGAATGCTGGACCTTATCTTAGCTCTTATTTTAATCTGTTTCTCTTCATCTACATTTTGCCTCTGGGCTTTTTACCTGTGTTTCCTTCTGTATGTCCTACTTACACTGCTTGCTCCGTGTCTGCCTGGCTGGCCCTGGGCCTAGATTTCTCCTCCTATTTATTCTCTCTGCCCACCAGTCCTGCCTATCCCTCTACTGCCTAGCTATTGGCCATTCAGCTTCTTATTAGACCAATCAGGTGCCTTAGGCAGGCAAAGCAAGCCATCTTTACATAATTAAGCAAATGTAGCAGAAACAAAAATAACACACCTTTACACAGTTAAAATAACATTCTGCAACCTCAACAAATGTAACACATCTTTGCCTTGTTAAAGTAATAATCCACAACACCTAGTGCTGGGGTTAAAGGCTAGCCATCACAGCAGACTCACTTATTTTTCAAAAGCAAATTTAAAAAAATCACTTTATTCAGTTAAGGGATAAGCCACAGGGTAGAGATAGTTACAATATCTTGATTGCCAAAAGAATTTTTAAAAATCATTAAGTATTTATTCAGAATCAAATGAGATTTTAAAATGTACCACCACTAAGTGAGAATTCCTAACGCACAAGCAAGAACAGTTTATATTCCTCAGTCATCAGCCTGTAATCCCAGCACTTGGAAGGCAGAGAGAGGCAGGAGGAGTGCCATGAGTTCCAAGTCCCCTGCGTGACATGGCAAGTTCCAGGCCAGCCAGCACTACACAGGGTGAGACCTGGTCTTTAAAAATACAGTAGTGAGCCAGTTAAGGTGACACACACCTTTAATCCCTGTGCGTCTCAAGCCAGCCTGGTCCACATACAGAGTTAGGGCCAGTCAGGGTTACTTGTGAGAGAACCCGTCTTTAAAATTAATTAATTAATTGACTGACTGACTGACTGATTGATTGATTGATTACACAAATGTCTAGGCAAACACCAAGGATTCCTAACGGTCTAGGAACGAGAAGACCTGCAGGAAGTCGGGTAGAATGCAGCTTCCAGCCAGACAGTGGAAGTAAAGAAAGCTTCAAAGAGCCTGAGCAGGGTGGGCCAGATGCTGGACGGAAGCTGTGGTCCTTAGGCTGGAGCTGTTGCAACTGAAACTGGAGCAGAGGCTACACCTGCTAGAAAATTACAGCAGCTCTTGATGCTGATGGGCCAGTGGCTGCTACAGCTCCAATTTTCCCTACCAGCACACCCTCTAGGTGAACATCCAGTTCACCTCCCCGCCCCACCCTGGGCCTGATACCTAAAGGACTGGGTTGAAGAAGGGAGCTGACACACCCAATGGGCCAGGGTACCTTGGAGGGAGCTGTATAGGAAGGGGTTATGACACGGGACTGAGGCTTCTGAGGCTGCTGAGGGCATGGGGTGGGCTCCGACTGCACATCCTAAGGAGGAGTTTTAGATCTTGCTGGAGATGCTGACCGAGAGACTTCATTTTACAAGCAGATTTTGGCTGTGTTTTGAGGCTAGAGGACTACGCTGAACCTTGGTGGACATGTAAATACCACCAGCTGTCCATCATCACCCATATACAACAGACCAATAAATATTTATTATTAAAGTTAGAAAGGCCACAACATATACTTATCAAGGTGAATTGGGACTGAAGGAGTACATGGGCATATTGAAATCGTATCAGAAGGGCCAGTCAGATTCCTCAGCTATTAAAAAAAGAGCCAGCCTAGAAAATCTGATGAGTTGTCTTCAGCCCCAGGGACCCTCAGTGGAAGCAGAGAACTGACTCCCCAAAGTTAGACTCTTATTGCACACATGGGCGGGAGGATAAAAAGCAAATCAGGTTAGAAAAGCCAGGCTCAAGAACTTCTGTTGGGCACAAAACCCCGAGGGAAGGGTGTGGTGTGGCTCCCATCAGGTAGGGCTCCTGAAGCTCAGTGCTGACTCTGGAGCCTGGCTCTATACAGCATCAGGCTCTCCAGCACTCCTCCAGCTGACCCATCGTCTTATTCCTGGAAAGACTCTTTCTGCATCTGGATGGGCTTCTTGCCACCTGGGCCTCCAAAACACCTTGAACTCTGCTGTGGCCCTTTTAACCCTTTGTAGCTGTGCTGATCTACATATAAATACTCACAATGTGACATGTAACGTGTGATCTGAGAGTGAATATTAGTAATTAATGTTGGAAGAAAGGAACCTGTTTTTTTCTTGGAAGGTGGCAAATTGCTCCCAGTGTGACTACCATACCTTGTGAGTTTATCATTATTCAATAAATTCTGATATTATGGAAAGACGTGAGCGTGTTTCTCCATGTTTCCAACAGTGTGGTCACAGCATACTTTTCCTGGGCAGTTATGAAGAAATGCCTACTCACCCCAAACAGAGCACTCAGAACAGATAAGATCATGATCCCATCCAAGGGCAGTTTTGTAAACTATGAGCACATTGGGTTTGTTAACAGAAAGAAAGAGGTTGCTCACAGGGGTGTGGGTGACCCCGAGCAGCTACTTCATTACAATACCTCAACCAGCACAACACATGACTATGAAAGCTGCATCAGGCTTCTGCCACCGGCTTTCTGCTTCCTGCTCTCTTTTTACAACCAAACTCTGGACAGTTACGTTACATGTCCAGGGCCCTACCCATTCTCACAACACACGATAAGTCACATAGTTTCAATTAGGCTAGTAATGTCACATTGACCCATGCATGTAACTCTAAGTTGATGAGGGGTCCCAGACATTAAACAGTTGGCTGAACCTTAAGCAGTCAGGGCACATGCAGAAAGGGAGCTACTGCAAGGACTATGTCTTGATGTTTACAGCCTGGCCTTGATTTAGCAATAAACAACACCTGGGAATTAGTCTTTGTGCATATTCTGCAGGGGCAGCTTAGTCTGTTTTGGACTTGTTCTAGAGTCTTTGTAAAATGTGTAAAAGGCTGCCTTTGAGACTGAGAATACTGTTACTTTCCTGTGTCAATAAAGAAGAATATTCTGGTAATATTTCTGTTCATCAGAATTATACAGCTTAAGCAGAAATCTACAGCTAAATGTGTGCTCAGAGATGTAGAACACACTACCAAAGGGCTGTGGAAAGCACCCCACAGCTGTTCTTATAGGGAGGCATAACAGTGGCACATGAGAAAGTTACGGACAGAAAACAACTGGTTTCCACAGCCAGTGACCCCATGGCTTTGCTAGGTGGGGATCCCCATCAGGGAGTTATACATCTGGTGGGTCGACTTGTCAAATACTAGTTGTCACCTGCTGTATACTCCCATAGCCCTCAGCAGTGCCACCCATGAACAGTGCCACCCCTGAGCAGGTGAGCTTGGGATGTACATGAAAACAGCTGGAGCTGGCCATGAGGAACAAGACAGTAAGCAGCATTGCATGATTTCTGCTTCAATTCCTGCCTCCAGGATTCCACCCTGACTTCTCTTCCTGATGGAACATAAGCTGCAAACTGAGATAAACCCTTTCATCCTCACATCGACTTTGGTCCCAGTTTTTATCACAATAGAAAACAAGCTAAGACAAGAATCTCCCATGGAACTGAATTATTGTATTCTTGGGCATCAACCCCAGGTTCTCTGATAACCAAACTACTTCACTCTCGATGAAGACTCAATCATCCAGACTTTTGCAACAGTGGACACTTGAACAGACCAGACATTTTTATGGGGGAAAAAACGGTGCTCGAAAAAAATTGTCCAAACCACTAAATGATATCTGGATGTGACTAGGTGTCCTGGTTCGCTTTTTATTATTGTGATAAAATGCTGTGGTCAAAAGTAACTTGAGGAGGAGAGGGTTGTCAGCTTACATTATAAAGGGAAGTCAGGGCAGGAACTCAAGACAGGAACCTGGAGGCAGGAACAGAAGCAGAAGTCAGGGAGGAGAGCTGCTTGCTGGCTTGCTTCCCGGCTCTTAGTCAGCTACCTTTCTTATACCTTCCACGACTACCTGCCTAGGCATGACACCACCCACAGTGGGATGGATGCTCTCTCGTCAATCAATAATCAAGAAAATACCTCAAAGTCTTGCCTGCAGGCCAGTCTGATGGAGGCATTTTCTCAGTGGAGGTTTTCTCTCCCCAGATGTGTCTAGGTTGGTGTCAAAAAACCAACTAGTTTGACAAAAACTAAACAGTGCACTAAAATTATAATTCACAGGCATGTGTTGAGGCCTCAGAACAGGTATTTTAATTAAGCATTTTAAGAAGTAAGATGAAGGGGAGTTGAGATCGTTATAGCCAAGACACTGGTGTGATTAAAACCTTTATATCATGTCTAATAATGAGGCATGGCTTCCTTAAAAAAATGTCATGTATCCAGGGCTTTTATTTCCTTCTTTGAAATATAATGTTATCAAGACTCATTAGTAATAAAGACAAAATGTCAAAAAAAAAAAAAAAAAAAAAGCAAAATCCCTACACTTTAACTGCCAGGCTGTGACCATTTGCAGTATGACCTATGATGATGTGTGAACACAGACATGTGGATCCTAACTATGATTTTACCCGAATTTGGCCACTTTGAAAAAATAAATGAAGAAGGAGAAGAAAGAAATAATAATGAATGGAAGAAGGAAAAGAAAAGTAATAATTTTTAATAATAATAAAATCAAAAAAGAAAATTCCTTACTCAATAAGATAGTGAGAGAGATGCTTGTATCCTTAGATACATGGGCCAGCGTGAGAGTCTCATGAGGTAGCTCCAAGTACCTTCCCCTTCAACTGTTGTGAAAGAATGTCGGCCCCCACTGAACAGCACCATCATCTTTCTGAGGACTTTCCTGACATCCTGTTTCCATAAATTCTCCATCTCTCTTCTTGCCCTTTGTAAACTGTTGTGACTAATGTTGTCACTGGACTTCTCTATGCTGTTTTATTCAGCATCCTGATGCTTCATCCAGACACATTCTTCACTACATGAAACAGGGGTTAAAGGGAATCAGGGCCCAAGGGATATAAGAGCATTGGCCTGGGTTCTGATTACTTCTTGCATTCTGATTTGGGGAATTGTAAGGGCTAAGGTCACTTCCTTCTCCCTCTCCATCCTGTGCCAGCTGGTCAGTGGGTAAGGTGATACTTGGATGGAATGCTGGCATTTGTAGTCACACGTCAAACATGAGTCCATGTGACATGCTGGGTAGTGGTCTGGTTGAACTGAGTTAACAGATGAATTAGAGAGGGGCCTATGGATATAAGAATTGAAATGACTTTTAATGGGTCACCAATTGGTGTGAACCAGGAGGTCCCTGAGGAATTTTGGAACCATCTGTCCTGACTCTGATGCCTGTGTCTGGTGCTATAAGCATGGTCAGCTAGTCTCTTTGCTGCAGTTCTGACCAGAATCAGTGTTTCTCTTCTGAAAAAAGGCACCGGCACCCACCTCACTTTGCTGTTATCAGATATCTAGCTCTCCTTTTTGGAGTCTGACTACTGCTGGAGACTCTAGCTGATCTTGGATTGTTTTATTAGGCTTCAGGAGAGTTCATTGACGCTTTCCTGTATGTCTTGGATCAAGAATGATCACAGGTTGCAAAGGTGGCTAAATCTGCTGATTCACTGTTATTTCTAAGGTCGCAAGAAAGGATAATAATAAGGATGTAAAACTTTTTAACTCAATTTTATGTTTTGCATGTGTGCCCAACTAAGGTGATGGGAAACCTTTGGTTGTTAGGAACCACATCTACCTTTGGATGTGAATATCCTAGACTGCAAGAGATGTGGCAGCTAGGCAAGGCGATATTTGAGAAAGAGTGAGTGAAAGTTAGTGTCTAAAATGCAAGAAAGTGACAAAATTCTCTAGGGTTGGGGTAATGCTATCAACTCCCACAATACAGATAGAAGGCAGGATCAGTGGTCCTACATCTTCATTTAAAACTCAATGGACAGCTGTGGAGTCCAAAAAGAGAAACTATTGATCTACCTGTTACCATGTTGTTTACCCTGGGTGCAGCCTTGTGAACTGATGGTGGTGGGTGCTTCTGAACTAGGGCACCATCAGTCTTCAGTGGTCAGACCCAAGAGATTGGGAGTGAGGCTTCACCTTGTTGTGGAATAGAATATTTGTTTAACTATGTAAAGATGTGTTGCTTCTGTTTGTGTTGCAGAACAATTGTTCAACTATGTAAAGAAGTGTTGCATTTAAAGAGAAGCCTGGTGTTAAATGGAATAAAGGGAGTGGTGACCTCAGGGCAAGACCCCACCCAGCTAAGCTTTCAACTTGTGGAATTAAAGAAAATCTCAAGCAGTGAAGGAAACCATGGACAGCAGAAAGCTGAGGAAGCCCAGCAGTTTGAGAGATGCCAGTACCCTGGGATGATCACTAAGTAGAGCAGTGGTGGAGAGGAACTAGCTTGAGCCCAGAAGGCTAGCTGTGTGGGCTGCAGAGGGTGGAGCTGGAGAAGTGGACCAAATCCCTTGGAGGAGCCCAGAAGATCATAAATGAATCCCAGATAATTGGACATTGAGTTATTTATACTTTTGGAGTTTGCTTTTGCTTTGATTTGTTTGTAACTGTACCCTGGTTCTTCCCTCCTGAAGTAAGGATGCATTTAATTTATTTTTGATTTTACAGAAGCCCATAGTTGAGAGACTGAATTTTTAAAGAGATTTTAGGTTTTTAAAGGAGACTTTGAATTTTTTAAAAAGACTGAATTTCAAAGACTAGGGGACATTTTAAGTTTGTTTAGTGTTTTATATTATGATATTGGAATTAATGTGTCATCTTGGGAATAAGAAAGGGGATGTTGTAGCTTAACACTGGTATGTTTGTGTCAAGTTGATAAAGGATCAATTGTGCTAAGACAGACAGGGAAGAGAGAAATGTTATAATTAGACTATAATCTCAAAAAATAATCTATAATGTTTGATGGTCGATGGAATCCACTTGGCCAACCACTCAAAAAGAGATAATTCATTCCTGGTGCTGGGGTTTTTATTTGCTAGTATATGGAATATAGTTGGGGTATTGGCCCCCATTTTAGGGTAACTCCATTCAACCCCCTTTGAAATATGTACCTGTATATTTCAGAACACTGCTACTTTTTAAGCTTTTGCCCAAGTTTACTAACCTACTCTCATTCCTCCCAGGACAGGAGGGATAGAGGAGGGCAGAGATGAGTGAGCAGGAAACCTTAAGTTCACAAACCTGCTGTATCTTGAAAGAGATTAGGAAACAAATTGATTTTAAAAAAAAGAATTTATTTACAATTTGGTCAAATTGGAGAAAGAAAGATTAGTTTCTCTGCTTTCTCTGTTGCAGTGTCACAAATGTAGAAAAGATTGAACAAAAGCTAGGAAATAGGCATATGTTAATTTGTCTGCACTGTGTTGATGTGTCTTCTGGCCGGCAAGAGGGCTTTAGTCTCCCCCTCCTCCAACATGGGATTCCTAGAGAAATTTTAATTCTTTGGGGTCCATTGTTTCAATAGTCTGAGAGACAAAGGGAGGAACACAAGTGTCTCTCTTTAGAATATCTCTTCTCCTGCCAGAGGGGTGGGTAAACATGCTTTATAAATAGGAAGCCTGTGCTTCCAGGGGCTCCTTTTCACTCTGGCTAGCATGAAACTGTGTTCTCTGGAATGTGAGACATGCCTCAGCCAGTTCTCTCATTGTGCATGCTCTAGCAGGTCTGCGCTGGGCAAACCTTCTTGGAACTAGCATAATTGAGAATAAAAGGTATGTTGGCAGCTTTGTAGCAGTAAATATAGCTTGTTCCACAAGTCTTAATCCACATTGGGACCTTCATGGCCAGTCAAGTGTTCTCTACTGGGAGTGAACAGTTCAAAAAGTGTGAAAAGAAGTGGAAAAACAGGTTAATAAAGAAGCAAGAGTCAGGTGGGTGGTGTAGTATATGCCTTTAATCCCAGCACTTGGGAGGCAGATCTCTGTGAGCTTGAGGCCAGCCTGGTCTACAAAGCAAGTTCCAGGACAGCCAGAACTGTTAACAGAGAAACCCTGTCTCAACCCCCCCCCCCCAAAAAAAAAAGAATCAAGCATGTATGCATGTGCACAAGTGTGACAGGGCAAGACAGTTCAACAGTTCAGGGGTTCCTCCATCTTGTATTCTTGCTGAAACCATTCCCACATTTACCTAGAATCTCCTTGATGGAGAATCCCATGGAAAACTATCCAACTCTATTCTAGGAACCAAAGGTCAGGATATCCTAGCTAACTTAGCCTTTGTAAAAACTGCCTGTTTGTGAGGAATCTCCTCCATCTAACAAACCAATGCCTAGATGTCTCTGCTCTTACAAACCCTGCTATCTGAACACTCAGAGCCACACCTAGGTCCCCAAACACTTGAGTGTGGTCCCACCTGGCTGGAATAAAGACTTTCAATTGTCCATACAGTGTGTCTGAGTAGTCATCTGGTGAGCTCCTGGCAATATAAGGACCTAGCATAAAATGTTTATCACTGAGTAGACCACAACAGTGTGACAGCTATTCCTGCTTGTCAACTTTACTGTATCTGGAATGAACTACAATTCAGAAATGAAGGGTACACTTGTTATCCGGATCTTAAGGCAGGAAGACAACATGCCTTTGATCTGAGGCTGGATGACACATACATTTAATCTAGACTTTGAGGTTGGATAGCACACTCCTTTAATCTACACTTTGACGCAGGAAGACATACCTTTACTCTGGGCCACACCCTTTATTGGAATACTATATAAGGACAATGGAAAAAGGACGGGTGTTCTTCCTCTGCTTGCACTTACCTCCATCAGCCCAACCATTCTTTCTTTGAGATTTCAGCAGACCAGTTGGGAGACACCCAGTCTCATGGGACTGAGCAGCTAACTAGATTCTTGGGCTTTCCAATCGTAACTAGCTGTTGTTGGACTGCAGCCTGTAAATCATTCCAATAAATTCATACATATACATATATACATATGTTTATTTATTTATACATCAGTTTAAATCCTGATGGTACAGCAGAGGCCTACAGCGGAAGTCATCATGTCCCACCCCTTACCCCACTCCCAGTTTACTTTAACTTGCTTCCTTGTTGTTCCCACCAGTTTGAAAAGCGCCTTGATTTTAGTCTGTTTTGTTACTAGAAAATTTTCATCAAACTGTTACCACATTAGAACATGGAATTTGAGGTAACTTAAATCTGTGTTCCCTGGCCATAGTCACTCAGATTTGGCTCCTAAATAAACTATGTCTTATCCATTTTGAGATGAGGGCTATGTTTTTATGTCAACATGAAAACTCAAGGAGATTGAACTCTGTGGTTATGCTTGTGTTCAGTTGGAACTTCCAACTTGCCCTTGCATGATCTGGAAAGCTCTATTCCTATTTGTCTCTCTCTCTCTCCAACCCCTACCTGTTCAGAGAGTCTCCAAACAAAGGAAAGGCACAAAAAGCTCAGTTCTGAATTCTTGATAGCTACTGCAGCTTCCTCCCCTGAAGCTGCCCAAGTCCCCACCCAAAGTGCACAGCTTTTGACTGTATTTGGGCATAAACCCAGCTTTTGGCAGACACAACATCACCCCTTGCCTACAACCTGTAAAGTCTTTCTGCTTTAGTTTGGGGATGCAGCTTCTCTGGCCTCAATCTCTGGTACTGGACATTGACCAGGAGTTGCTTTGCATAAATAAACCTGTTGTTATACTTTTTAAATTTGGCTTGATCTAGCTTGCTGTGTCAATGGAGAAACTTACTATTGGAGGGCAGAAAACCTATTAGCTTGATTTTTTAAAAAAAAGATTCTAATGCGATGTGTGCAATAAAATCTTTAGAAAAATTTCCTTTTTCATTTATTTCTATTGTTGCTTTGAGACAGTCTCTCTCTGTAACTCAGGCTGACTTTGAGCAATCCTTTT
Organism: Peromyscus melanophrys; assembly: GCA_902168415.1. Lineage (NCBI taxonomy): Eukaryota > Metazoa > Chordata > Mammalia > Rodentia > Cricetidae > Peromyscus > Peromyscus melanophrys. Next base: position 13,248 of record CABHPR010142042.1, read on the forward strand.
GTTTATGTAAACTGGGTAGAAACTTTCCACTATGCCTGCTTTCAGGTACCCACACTCCTGTTAGTAACCACTTACCCATGCTCAGTGAACTCATTGGTTCCCCAGGGTGCACTCCAGTGAAACCGAACTTTGACTGTCATTGGGACCTTATGAAGAGGGAAGAAGCATTGCTTACTACTACTACCTCAGGGAGAAAATTCTCAGAACAGATGATAAGTTTATTTGTTAATGTTATTGTGTCTCAGTATTAAGAAAGAGCACTAGTAAATGTTAGAAAAATGTAAATATGGAAATTGTTTTAGTAAAGAAGGCCTTATATAAATGAAGATGGTTGAATGTTTCCAAAGTGGAAAAGACTTGATAGCTTTTGCAAGTTATGAAGGTCTGAGTAAGTTATTTAAAGTACATAGAGGACGAGACTTAAAGTTTGAAAACCCAAAGATTAACAATTACAAGGACTGACTAAAATGTATGTCTAATCAAAATTTATTTGGGAATGTCTGGCTATTTAAATAGTATAAAGTAGTTAAAAGTCCCAGACTGCTGTGATGGATCTTCTGGGTGTTTAATAGCCATGTTTGAAATCTATTCTAATGTGGTCAGAGGAACTAAAAGGAAGAATATTTTCCCTTCACCCTCTAAGGTTGATGAGGTCCCAGGAGACTGTGAGCCATCTCTAGGAACACTCTGTAACTGTGGGAAGTCACCTATTCTCTTGTTCAGGAAGGCCATGGAGATGCCACTCAATGAATTCTAACCACAGTCCAGTCTATAAGGAGGAAGGTCAACACAGGGGAAGGATTCCCTCTATGCTTCCAAAGGAAGCACAGTCAAGCTAAGCAAATCCTTTGCCTTATTCTCACAAAGGCAACTAGTAAGGAAAGGCTCACGGAGTCAGAGATTCCTCTCAAGCCCATGGAACTCCTGAGGACTAGATTCTCAACTGGCCTTGACAATATAAAATGAAAATTTTATTTTGGTCTCTGCATGATGTTAAACACTCAGCAAGAAAGTATAACCAAATATTAGGGATTGATAATGATCCAAGGGCCCACACTCCCAAGCATTAGATACAAGTCTACATGAGATGTTATTTAGACAACTATGTCTTACTAATATTTTCTTCTTTTTTTTTGTTGTTGTTGTTTTTCAAGACAGGGTTTCTCTGTGTAGCTTTGCGCCTTTTCCTGGAACTCACTCTGTAGTCCAGGCTGGCCTCGAACTCACAGAGATCCGCCTGCCTCTGTCTCCGAGTGCTGGGATTAAAGGCGTGCGCCACCACCGCCCGGCCTAATATTTTCTTCTTGATAAAAGATGTTGCCAATATATAAGACTTCAGACCTTAGCTCATTGAAGCACCTGTCCACAGCCAAGGAAGACAGGACCACTATTGTTTTAGCCTAAAAATTAAATGATGGCTAAATATCTCTTCTCTATCTAGAAGCCATATGAGAAGGACATTGTGCTCATTGACTTTTAGCTAATCCAACAGCTATGAAAGATCATAAAAGCCAATTGTGGGTTCATCACTCTGGAGATCAACCTTAGAGGCTGAAGAAAAATGGAGGCTCTTGTGAGCACATCCAGATATTCTAATGGATTTTGGTAAGGACATTTTAAAATCCTTTCCAGACACCAGTAAGGACTTCCTTCCCCCCCTACATCCAGCAGGTGAAGTCTGCCTTAGTTATGGTTTCTATTGCTGTCAAAAGACACCATGACCATGGCAACTCTTATAATGGAAAACATTTAATTGGGCAGCTTACAGTTCAGTTCAGAGGTTAGTCCATTATCATCATGGTGGGACATGGCAGTGTGCAGGTAGACATAGTGATGGTGAAGGAGCTGAAAATTCTACATATTTAATCCTCAGGCAACAGGAAGTGAACTGAGACACTGGGCATGGCTTGAACATAACTGAGACTTCAAAGCCTACCTCCACAGTGACACACTTCTTCCAACAAAGCCACATCTCCTAATAGTGCCAATCCCAATGAACTTATTGGGGCCAATTAGATTCAAACTGCCAGAGTCTTTTAGGTAGGCCCTCTGGGGGGGTACCCCAATACTGCCACACCCAACATCCCAAATTCAACTTGAAGAAGCCAGATCAGTCATCGCCCCAATTTCATAACAGCAACTAGGTTACATCTTCAGAAGGAGGGATGATTAGAACAGACCATACAAATTAATTAGGCAGTTTAGGGTAAAAAAATCCTAAAGTAACCAGTTTTTTCTTGATTAAAAGAAATGTCTGGGAGCTGGAGAGATGGCACAGAGGTTAAGAGCACTAACTGTTCTTCCAGAGGTCCTTAGTTCAATTCCCAGCAACCGTATGGTGGCTCACAGCCATCTGTAATGAGATCTGGTGCCCTCTTCTGGCATGCAGTCATACATGCTGTATATATAATAAATAAATACATCTAAAAAAAAAAAGAAAAGAAAAGAAATGTCCTTGGGACTGAGCAGTTTCCTCCTTTCTGGTGTCCAAAGATGTAAAAAGTATTTTTGGAAGCTCTGCTCTCTAATCTGGTTCCTCTGGCTTTTAGAGTCTTTAGGGAGATGGGATATTAAAGTGGCAAGGAAGCCTCCTAAGAGAAAATGCCTCCTGGTCAAGAGAACAGAACCTTATTTCCCTGAGGATTCTATGGAACCTTGCATAGGACTCAGGTTTCCCCTTTCCTGTGGGTTCTCTTAGCCCTCTCTTCTAGCCCACCCCATTCCTTTGTATCAGCCATACTTAGAAGCACTCTACCTGTGTCTCCCAGTGGCCCATCCCTATACTCAGATCATTATCTCTCAGACATCATCATAGGAGCTTCCTCTTACAGTAGATGGAAACTAATACAGAGACCCACAGCTGGAAACTGGGCAGAGAGAGAGTGAGAGACTTTGGAACACTCAGTCCTAAATGGCATGTCTTCATCAAACCCCTCCCTGCAGGGCTTAGGGAGCTATGCTAAAGAGGAGGTGGAAAGATTATAAAAGGTAGAGGGGATGGATGACACTAAAGAAACAGTGTCTTGCAGACAGAAGGGGACTGATGCACATACAAACTTACAGAGATGGTGGCAGCTGTTAATCCCAAAGACCAAAGATCCAAATCATTATGGCTAGGTTAATTAAAGCAAGCTTTTTTATTTGTGTACATGGGCTGCTTCCCTCTAAGGTGGGCTTGAAAGGTCAGCATCGGATGTGAGGAAGACAAGGCTTTTATAGCTCAGGGATAGGGGGTTTCCAAATGTGGGATTTGGTGGCAAAATAGGCGGGGTTACATGAGCAGAACATCAGCATTACAAGTTAGTCACAACAACCTCCTGAAACAAAGACATTTGCAAGGGGGTTCACAACAACAGGTCATCATAACAAGGTAGCCAGAACAACCCTTTGAAACAAAGGTAGGGTTGCAAGATGGTTATTAATTTTTTGAAACAAAGACATGATTGCCATTACTTCAACAGGCAGTACAGAACCATTTGTAGTTAAGGATACAGGTAGGGCATAGCCCAGTCCGTGAGAAACAGAGGTTTAATCATTAACAGGAATGAACCTAGTTTGTCTTTACTATAAGATGGTTTTTAAGCCTAGGATGGAGGCAGGCTGGTTCTTCACAGCTTTCACAGGACCTACACAGGTTCAAGCCATATGGGGTCTGTTTGTGTCTCTGCTTCTTCCTCAGATCATTAGCTGCCTTGGTCCATCAGGGTGGAGGGAGCAGAAGTGGGGAACAGGGTTAGGACCACTGTGGGTACAGTGGAGATAGCACTCTGGGAGACAGACTTCAGTGAATCAGCTCAACTTTATTCCATAGTATAAGGAATATATAGGGTTGGGGAGCCTGGGGACAACTCCTAATTTGCATTAAATGGCACAGTCCTGTTATAAGGCTCCTAGCACAAGCCTTAGTTATCATGTGTGCAACAAGGGAGCCTTCTAGCAGGAATCTATGCCAAGGGTAGGGACAGTTTTCAGGTAAGATCAGTCCTCCAGGCCCAGAGAGGGTAGATAGAGAGCAGAAAATTTCACTGGAGAGGGTAGGAGTATCCATGTTTCTGAGCTTTTGGAAAAAGCTGCCAGATCATGATAGACTGCAACCTCTGACCAACTAGTAATGCCTTCCAACACCTGTTGTGGGATAGTTGTACACTGTGTGAAGATGTGTTGCTGTGATTGGTATAATAAAAAGCTGAATGGCCAATATCTAGGCAGGAGAGATAGGCAGAACTTCCAGGAAAAAGAGAGGAACTAGAGACGATGCTAGGTGCATGAGTGAGATGCCAACGAGACATGGAGGAAGTCAGACATACAGGATGAGAGAAAGGTAAAAAGCCATGAGGCAAAACATAGATTAATACAAATGGGTTAATTTAAGTTATAAGAGCTAGTGGGACAAGTCTAAGCTAAGACCAAGCATTCATAATTAATAATAAGTCTCTGTGTTGTTATTTGGGGCTGGCAGTGGAAAAGAAAGTCTCTCTGTCTACACATGGTACCCAACGTGGGAGCTCTAATATCCAAACATAGGGCCTGAAGGAGCTTAGAAAAGTTCTAGACAAGGAGCTGGATGTGGCTTCCTAGTCTTACAGTCTCACAGGCAGGCTGATGTTTGCCAGCATACAGAGATGTGGCTACCAGCTGCTGCCTGCGACCTGGAGCCAACCACCAGTGCCATGCACCAGCACCCAACTCTAAGCTGAACTACAAGGTGGCTAATAAGATAGTTTAAGATTTGTCTCATGTGGTTGGAGAATGCTGTAGGCACTTAGTAAAAACAGGTCCAGACATGGGAAACTTCTAAAAAGGTACAATGTGTTTTAAAATGTGCTTAGATGCTAAAGAAAGAAAAGAAAATGAGTATAGACAGTCACAGAAAAAATAAACAGTTTAAAAATAATAAAGTCTTTAAAGAGAAAGTAAAGAAGTATTAAAAGAATAAGACATGTAAAAATGGGAAATATACGGCATGTTTGGATCCTGTATGGTGCTTTGCTGACTTTTAATTTTTTAAATAATAATGCACAAAAAACAATAATTGCTGAGAGACATTGGATTATGAAAACTGCTAAATTAAACCAACGTATATACTTTAAGAATGTCTTAACTTCAAAATGGAAGTAAAAAAATATGTTGCAGTGGGGGAGAGATTATGCCTTTGTTTCCTCAGGAAACAAAAAGTTATGGTTCTCTTCAAAATTAATGAAGATCAGATTTGATTTGGGGACACCGCCTAAAAATCTCAGCTACAGACATGAAAAAAGAAACCAAGAAAAACTACAGGACAGGTGAGGTATATGCTGATCCCTCTACTATGGGAACAGCTCTGAGACTGGATGAGACATGATAAATCTTGTTCACTACAGAGCCCTCATGACATTATTAAATGCCATCCTTTCATATGGCATGGATAGAGGTTTATATTACAGTTTCGTCATACAGTGTGTGTGTGTGTGTGTGTGTGTGTGTGTGTGTGTGTGTGTGTGTGTTCCAAGATGGGACAGAAAACCAAAGAGATATAGTATCTTAATGAGTTTGAAGAAAAGTGTTAGAAAGAAAAAAGAGATCTATAAGAAATATCAAATATGAGTCTTATCTATCAAATACTCTAAGACTTGTGTTTAGGACAAAGAATTAAGATCTTTTTTTTTCCCCCTACTCTATAAGACTAGCAAACATTTTAATCCTCCCCACCCAGTAAAACCTTTGTTTACACAAAGGCCCACTGCTCTGTTCTAGGAATTTGATGGCCTGGAGCAGTGGTCCTTTTTCTCCTTGGAGTAGTAACTCTTTTCTCCTTTTTCCATTTCCTGAGCACCGATTCTTTTCAGACTAGCCATGAATAATCAAGAGATGATACAAGAGCAAGATCTTAATATCTAATTGGTTTTTTAGAGCAACAAGAAACAAAGCCTTGGGGCTAGAGAGATGGCTCAGTAGGTAAGAGCACTGGCTACTCTTCCAGAGGACCCAGGTTCAATTTCCAGCACCCACATGGCAGCTCACAACTGTAACTCCAGTTCCAGGGGATCTGACGCCTTCTTCTGTGGGCATTTGGTACACACATGGTGCACAGACTTACATGCAGACAAAATATCCACATACATAAAATAAATTTAAAAAGAAAGAAAAAGAAAAAAAGAATGTCTTGGGCTACATGATCCCAGAGCTAGGACTACCAGGCAACATCTGGCTGTATAGAGATTGCTCAAAATGGTTTCTCCTAGAACAATAAAAACTACCATGGGAAGAGTAGCCCAGCCAGTTAGCAGTCAGTAGTTCAAAGCCAATCTGCACAGGAGGAAAATGAGCATACAGTTTATGGACATGTTTTACTTGTGATAAACAAATTATGTATATTCTGTCATCCGGAAGTCCCCACACACACTTGACAACACAGAAACAAAAGTAAGAATTCTAAATAAAGCTGAATGAACATATTTCTCTGTGGTTTCCAAATGTAGCTCATTTAGTTTTCATAACAACCGAGGAGCTAACTGAAACAACCGTTCTCCCAAATCCGTGTTTCATGACCTATCTCAGCCCCCACTGTGGTCAGGCTGGCTGTGTAACAGACTGAAGACATAGAAACTGTGGGTGTACATTGCACACCCCTTTCCACCCTGGCAATATCATATCTCACAGAAAAGTTTTCTCTTTTCTCTCTTGCTTCCTTGTTTCCACAACTGACAGCAAATGTCTCCAACTGGTGACTCAATAAAGGAACCTAGGTATATGGAGAGAGCTACATAGGAAAGGTATTATCTGTGCCCACGTTTGGAAGGAATTAATGAATTCTCAGAGTTCCAGCCAAGCATGAATGATCTAGAAGTTATTTTTTCAGGCCTAACAAATAGAAATTTGACCATTTGGTTTTGGTGAAGATTTTTTGTTTGTTTGTTTGTATCACTAAGGTGAGGTCAATGAAAAAAATTGATAAGCTTTATTTCACCAAAATTTAAAATGTCTAAATATTGGGGAATATAGGTGTGTTTAGTATGATTTAAATATTACATTTGTATTGAAACATCTTATGTGCATGCATTAGTTGCTTTTCTCACTGTTCTGATGAAATATTTGACAAGGAACAACTTAAGGAGAGAAGTGTATAGAGGGATGCAGTTCATCGTGGTGGGGAGGCATGGCGGCAAGAGCATGCGGCCACTGATCAGTGTGTTTGCGTCATGAAGCAGAGAGCAGACAGAAAGGGAATCTGTGCCGTAAAACCCCAAGGCCTGTCCCCAGTGACCCACTTCCTTCAGCAAGGCTACACCTCTAAAAACTTCACAACCTTCCAGAACAGCATGATCAGCTGGGGCCAATATCTAACACATGAGCCTGTGGGGGACATCTCACATTCAAACCACAACAGTACTCCATAAGTTCATGCAATTTTTTTGTTTTATATGTCCACTCAAAAATAAATTTAATTTAAAGTTTGAATAGAAGCATCTGTCCCCACTCCACCTTTCATGCTAACTGTGCTGAGTAGAATGATGGTCTCTGAGACATGGCCATATCCTTATCCTCAGTATGGATAAATCTGGTAAGAGTAAATAATAAAAAAAATTCTGCCATGGCCAGATGTGATGATGCATTCCTTTAATGCCAGCACTTGGACACTTGGAAGGCAGAGTTACACATATCTCTTTGAGTTCAAGGCCAGCCTGGTCTACATTGTGAATTCTAGGACAGTCAATGCTATGTAGTGAGACCCTGTCCCAAACTAAACAAACAAAACAACAACAATAATAGAATTTCAGATATGTGAAAGCATCATCAAGAGTACCACAGACTGGAGGAAACACTTGCAAAAGGCATATCAAGTACAAGATGGCATCTAGATTGATGTGGTGTTACACACTTATAATCCCAGACCCTGGAAGGTGTTAAAGCCAGTCAAAGCTAAAAACTGAGTTAAGGTTCATGTGGACTACAAAGGAAGTCTCAAAAAAAAAAAAAAAAGTACCGTTATCCAAGAATACAAAGACTCTAAAACCTTAGACAAGCCACACCAATTAAATCATGTGTAAAGGTTATAACAGACAGATGCCAAAGAATAAATACAGATACATGTATATTCTAAGCATCTGTACACACACAAAAAGATATTCCACACTGTATGTCATCAGGGAAGTGCAAGCTGAGATACCAATGAGATACAGCCTATTACATATGTAACTATTAGAATGGCTCAAATTCAGAGCAAGGACAATACCAAATGTTGACAAGGTATGAAGCAACAGTCAGGCTCATTCATTTCAGATGAGAATGCAAAGTGATATAGCCACTTTGGAAGACAGTTTGGAACATTCTTACAATATAAACATTTTCTTAACGTATATCTAGGAATCATAATTCTTGTTATTTACTCAAAGGAATTGAAGATTTATGTCCACATAAATCTGCACGTGGGTGCTTATTGCTGTTGGAGGCACAAAGGTCCTTGCACCCACAGATCACTAGGGAAACCAGTAATGTTAAACACACAGGGGTCTCTTCTCAATGGATGAGATAAAATACTTGTTTTCCCTCCCAGAAGGCTGAGAGTGGATTTTGTTAGTGACCTTTTTGATATCCATGGAGGCAGACCTCACTCACCTTTTGCTATAGAGGCAGAATTCACCCAATTCCCCAGAATGATTATCTCAGACTCTTCTCTCCCTGGACCATTACCCATCCTTAGGGGAGATGTCACATGTACTTCATGGCGTGTTGACCTCTATGCTATCAGTCAGAGACCATACTAGATTCTAGACCTTAGCTATAGAAGCCTCCCTCACAGTCACATGTGTTGTGTAAAGGAGTTTCCATGTAGTCACACCTTAAGCTTCATCGTGCATCTGAAATTGGAATGATTGTTGCCTGGAAACCTTTTCCCAAACTGCACTGTGTTTTCAATAAGCTGACAATGAACAGCCTGGCGTTATATTCCCCAAAGAATTCTGATCCAGGTTGACAAAGTCAATCTAATTGGGGTTTTCATTCTCATCACTTCTTGGAGTTCATTTCCCTGTCTGACACCTGCAGGGGGTCCTCATACTGCAGCTTTGTTCATCATTGCCAAAACTTTGAAATGACAACAATGCCCCTTTAGCACATAAACAGACAAACTGTGATACATCTAGATGATGGACTATCATTCAGTGTTAAAGGGATGTAAGCTCTCACACGGTGAATGCAGAGGAATGTTAGTACCCACGTGAACTAAGTCTGTCTTTCACTAAATACTGTATGATTCCTACTGTAGGACATTTGAGAAAATACAAAACTGTCAAGCAACTAAATGAATGGTTTCAGGAGTTAGGGAGGAGGAAGAGATGACTGGGTGGAACCAGACTATCTAGGGACATGAAACTACTCAGTGTGATACTATAGTGTTGGGTACATGTACATTATAATTGTCCGGATAAATGTAAAATGACAACAGCATGAATTAGCCCAATGTAAACTATAAACTCTGGTTATAATGATATATTACTGTGGATTCATCATTTGTAATGAATGTACCTCTCTGGTGGGAGATGTTGATGATAGACGGCAGGGTGTAACTATGCCTCTGGGGGGGGGGGGCGGCAGAGATCTTGTGGAATATCCTTGAATCTGCTTCTCAAGTTTACTATGAACTTAAAATTGCTCTTAAAAGTCAAGTCTTTTAGAGGTTCAGCAGTTAAAAACACATACTACCCTTGTAGAGGGCCCAAATTAGGTTTACAGCAATCGCATTGGGCAGCTCATAACTGCCAATAACTTCAGTTCCAAGGGATCCAATGCCCGTTTCTACCTCCAAGGGTTTTGTACTCTCATGCACCAATTCCTTGTACTCCCATATATACACATAATTAAAAATAAAATCTTTTAAAATAGCAAAGTCTTTTTTAAAGGGAGGGACTTTACTATGTTAAGCCATCAAGAAGCCAGCCTATTTGTCACAGCAGCACAACCTGTTCTACCCTAGTCCTCATTAGAGATCATCCTAATATCATATTATTTCTCCCACTGTATCAGTTACTTTTCTGTTACTATGGTAAAATACCATGATTGTGGTGGTTTGAATGAAAATGGCCCCCATAGGCTCAGAGGGAGTGGCACTATTAGAAAGTATTGTCTTTTTGGAGTAGGTGTGGCCTTGTTAGAGGAAGTGTGTCACTGTGGGAGCAGGCTTTGGGGTCTCATATATGCTCAAGCTATGCCCAGTGTGGTATGCAGTCTCTTTCTGCTGCCTGCGGATCAAGATGTACAACTCTTAGCTCCTTCTCCAGCACCATGTCTGCCTGTGCGCTGCTATGCTTCCATGATGACCATGGACTAAACCTCTGAAACTGTAAGCCATCCTCAAATGTTTTCCTTTATAAGAGTTGCCGTGGTCGTGATGTCTCTTCACAGCAATAAAACTTTAACTTAGGCAATGACCAAAAGCAACTTATAGAGGAAATAATTTACTAGAATGGTAGGAGAATCGTGAAACAGGCACTGGAGCAGGAGCTGAGAGATCGCATCTTCATCCACATGCAAGAAGCAGACAGAGTGACCTGGAAATAGGACAAGGCTCTGAACTCTCAAAGCCTTCCCCCAGTGATGTGTCCTCCCGTTAAGTTAGACCTCCTAAAGGTTCCATAACTGCCCCCAAAGCACCACACACCATGGGACAAGTGTTTAAATTCATAAGCCTATAGAGTTCATTTCTCATGCAAACTACTAGATCTTAAAGATACAGCACGTTTTCTAAAATAGCAGATCTGTAAACTAGCAATCAAGGTAGGATTGTGACTAAATAGTCTCTTCTCAGTCTAATCAATGAAGGTTCAACTTCCCATACAGTATTACACTTGTTTTTTCTAGGTTCCTAGGTAGGAAGGTAATAATACTTTTACTATACACTCATTATTTTTTTTGTTATTGTCAGATATATATACATATGAGCTAATCAGGTAGATACTAAAGTTCAAATTTTTTACAAATCACTTGAGGTGCTGGCTTCAAAGTGCCAGTTCCAAAACTCAGACAGGGAAACATGTTCATAATCCTGGCACTTGGGAGGCTGAAATAGCAGGATCTTGGGTCTCAGGCCCTCGTGAGCTGCATGGGGTTGACCCTGTTTCAGAAAGGGTGCTGCCAGTCCCAGGATTCAATTCCCAAATATTCTGATCCAGAAGCTCTCATTCTGCTCCTGTAAGAAACAGATAAAGAGGTTGCATTTAAAATATTTATTTGTTATTTATTTTGGAGACATGGTCCCTTTATGTAACCTAGCCTAGCTAGGATCTCATGATCCTCCTGCCTCAGTCCTTTTGAGTGGTGGAATCACAGGTGTAACGTGTGCTTTTAACAAGCACTAAGATGTAAGCATGTGCTTGCAATTGTATGTAGTAGCTTACCTCAGTGGTAAAAAGATACTATCTTTCCTTTCTGACTACCCTGCCTATAACTTCCCAATGCTTTGAAAATTTTCCCTTCCCATTTGGGTCAGAGGTGTATTACTAAGCTCACTACTTGTCTTAGTTAGGGTTCTAGTACTGTGAAGAGACACTGTGACCATGGCAATTCTTATAAAGAAAAGCATTTAATTGGGGCTTGCTTATAGTTTCAGAGGTTCAGTTCATTATCATCTTGGTGGGAAGCGTGATGGCATGCAAGCAGATATGGTGCTGGAGAAGGAGCTGAGGTGTTGACACACTTCCTCCAATAACACCACACCTACTCCAACAAGGCCACAATTTCTAATAGTGCCACTCCCTATGGGCCTATGGAGACCATTTTTATTCAAACCACCACACCACCCATTCTAGAATCTAAAATGTATGTCTTTTCTCAGATCTCAGAGGGAAATGGTCTCTGTTCCCTCTTTTAGACACTCCCATCCCAGACGGGGATCAATGATAGGTAAGGATGGGATAGCTGAGAGGTACCATGTGTTACCAGGTGGTCCCCCTTGGGTCATATTTTTGAATGCTTAGTGAATGGCTCTATTTGAAAGGATTATGAGGTATTGTTGGAGGAAGTGTGTCACTGGAGGTAGACTTTGAGGTTTTGAAAGTCCAAACTAAGCCCAGTGGCTTTCTCTTCCCCCTGCCTGTGGATCTGGATATAGAACTCTCAGCTACTTCTTTAGCACCATGTCTGCCCACATATCGCCATGCACCCCACCATACTAATATTGAAACTGTAAACAAGCCCCAGTTAAACGCTTTTCTTTATAAGAATTGGCACGGTCCATCTCTTCACAGCAAGAGAACACTGACCAAGACATACCATATGATGAAGCTTGTGCCTGGTGGTACAGGTGATAGTTTTGGCAGCCCCCCTCACCAGTAAATTCCTGTGGTGGAGTTACTGTCCTTCTTTAGAGCAGTAACCTCTAAGTTCAGATCATCTCTTTTCTTACTTTGAGCCACCCAAACCTACAATGAGTGACATTTCATATTAAATGCATCTGATTGGGAAGTTTGCTGTGACCTGCTTTTAAGGCCTCTGGCTGCAAAAGGATTATGATTTTATAAAACTACAGAACACAGGCATAGTCCCCACCATCTAAAACTGAAGTTCTCAAACTTGACTCAATCAGCTGTGAACGCATCTACTCTATAGCTAGGCTTTAAACACACCTCTTCCTCTCTGTCCACTTTGTTCAGACCTTGCTGAGCCCTCCAATAGTCCTGGAGGTTTACCAGGACTCCCGTCTTACTGTAACTATCTTCTGTACCTCTCCATGCTGCTGAGGGAAAACGGAAGAAGCTCCCTGGAAACAAGACAAGCCCCTGAGCACTATTTAGTGCGGAACAGGCTCTACCCATTGCAATGAGCTTGGAGAGGAATTTTGAGAAGTCACTTGTTGGAAATTCTTCCCTGGGTCTTAACATTTATTTTTATGCCAGTGTACAAAATAATAGGGTTCCATTGTGACATTTTTGTACATAGATGCCATTTTACTTTGCTCACATTTGCCACTAGCTCCTCATCCTCCCATTCTCCTACTCTCAAAATTGGCTCTTTTTTGCTTTCGTGTCCTGTGTGTGTGTGTGTGTGTGTGTGTGTGTGTGTGTGTGTGTGTGTGTATTTATATGCAGATTCTGCATATGAGAAAACACATGATGTTTTGGCTTCTCCCATTATTCTCTTTCTCTCCTTCTTTAGTTCTCTTCCTTACACATCATAGTTAGTCCTCCTATTTTCTTATGACAAATGTTTTAGTGTTTTTGTTTTTGTTTTTCTTATCCATACTCTCTTCTTCTCCATATCACACAGAGGCAGCTCCTAATCTTCCTCACCCAAAACTCCAGGCTTTGGTTTTGCATATCCCAAAAATGAATGGAACCACGGCCTCTCTCATTCTTCTGCTGCTTCTCAGTGTCTTGCACCTAAAAATAGTGATGAGTTTTTGCAGAGAAACCCAGAGCCTTCAAATAGCTTTGACATGCTGCTCATGCGAGTAGGAGCGAGAATGGAGAATGACCACACCCCTGCCCCAAATCTTTACTTCAGAGATGCGTAGAAGAGTCAGGAGACAGAAGCCCAATCAAACCTTGGGACAAACTCTCGATTGTGGAAAAAGTACCAGGTTCTTTGCTCTTATTTGATAACTATATTAATAGTTTGGCCTTCATCCTGCCTCTGGCACAAACTTAATCTGGTCAGTTTTGGATTTCCCTTAGCCTGTGAGTTTGTACCTAAGGCAGAGCAGGCTGCTGATATGCCATGGCTTAGGGAAGGGGCATCTCGATGTTGGTGACCATCAGCAGTAGTGAGAGACTCACTGTCTTAGTTAGTGTTCTTGCTGTGAAGAGACACCATGACCAAGGCAACTCATAAAAGAAAGCATTCGATTGGGGGCTTGCTTACAGCCTCAGAGGGTCAGTCCACTATCAGCATGGCATGGAGCATGGTGCCACCCATGATGCTGGAGCAGTAGTTGAGAGCTACAACTTGATCCTCAGGCAGAGAGTGCAAAGTGGGCCTGGAGTGGGCTTCAGAAACCTCAGAGCCCACTCCCAGCAGCACGCCTCCTCCAACAAGGTCCTCTTCTTTCTAAACAGTTCACCAACTGGGGACTAAGCGTGCAAATATTATGAGCCTATTGGAGTCGTTCTCATTCAAGCCGCCATACCCATGTAGCCCGAGTTCTTCTCATAGACTTCTCGGGGGAAGCTGGGGTCTTGACATACACCACAGAAAAAAGTCATGTTGACATGACATGTCAGTATGAATCCAGGTGGGGGTTCATTAAGCAAAAGACAGTATATGCTCAGGTTTAAGACAGAGGCATGCCCAAATATCTCAACAATAGCCTATGTGTGTGCATATGTATGATTTTGTGGCATTTTGAAGTCACAGTGTTCAAGAATGTCACCTATGTCAGAGTTTAAGAAAGTAAAAATGCTTGGTATACCTTTTTTTCTGAAGGAGTTTTTGTTTATAAATGTGATTATAAAGAAGTTTATATGGTGTTGTGTTCAAATGAGGAAGGAAAGACTGAAAATGAAAAAAAAAAGTCACAGAAGGCCAGAGGAATTCTTATCTCACAAGGAGTTCTTGAGAATGAATCTTCACCAGGAGGTCATGATGTACGCTTTGTCTAGAAAGATGGTTCATAACCTTGTGAGTGAGATTTTTCTCAGAAGTGTGTGTGTGTGTGTGTGTGTGTGTGTGTGTGTGTGTGTGTGTGTG
>CABHPR010142042.1:33251-51883 GCA_902168415.1 Peromyscus melanophrys
GATAGATAGATAGATAGATAGATAGATAGATAGATAGATAGATAGATTATATATATATGTTGATTATATATATGAATTTAATATATATGGATATATATATACTCAATATATATGGCCATATTTCTATGCTCTCTAGCATATTTTATTGGTTTATTTGCTGTGGTGATATTGTGTTCCCCAAAATATTGTGCACCCTAATAAACTTATCTGGGGTCAGAGAACAGAACAGCCACTAGATACAGAGGCCAGAAAATGGTGGCACACACGCCTTTGATCCTATCACTTGGGAGGCAGAGATCCATCCAAATCTCTGAGTTCAAGGCCACACTGGAAACAGCTAAGAATGGTGACTCAAGCCTTTAATCCCAGAAAGTAATGGCAGAAAGCAGAAAGGTATATAAGGTGTGAAAATCAGGAACTAGAGCTGGTCAAGCTTTTAGGCTTTTAGCAGCAATCAGCTGAGACCCATTCGGATGAGGACTCAGAGGCTTCCAGTCTGAGGAAACAGGATCAGCTGAGGTATTGGCAAGGTGAGGTAGCTGTGGCTTGTTTTGCTTCTCTGATCTTCCAGCATTCACCCCAATAACTGGCATCAGGTTTGATTTTATTAATAAGACCTGTTAAGATTCATGCTACAATTCGCTATCTATGGCTCAATACCACATTGTCTGAATTATCAGAGTTTTATGATAAATATTGAAATTTGGTTATGTAAATCCACCTGTTATGTGGTTTTCTTCCAGATTATTTTAGACTATGGCTACTGTGTTTTCACATAAAATTAGAAAATTTCAAATAAACCTACAAGGATTTTTACTTTAATTCCATTGGATCTCTAGGCTAATTTGAGAAGACAATGAGTCTTCAAATAAATGATAAATATAACTCATTTTAGCAAGGTCATTAGATATCGATTTCTCTACAGAAATAAAATTTTCACTTCATTTCCAGACTTCATGTCTTTTCTCCTTACCTACTCTCTAGTTCTTCCACAGTAATGCATAAAATGGGGAATAATTGAGGAAGATATTCCACATTGACTTTAGACCTCCATATTGGTGCACATATATGCACAGGCAAGCACTTACACAAATTAACCGATGTAATTCAACAATATAAAAGAGAAAAAAAATCCAAGGATCGCTCACCTCAATACATGCATCTCATTTCCGGCGTCAAGGCTACTACACTCAATATTATTTTTGTAAGTCAGTGATAGGTGTTTTGTAGACACTCTCTGAGAGTAAAGGCATTTCCTTGTAGTCTTTGTTTACTAAGAACTTTTGGTTTTTGTTTTTTATCATGAATAACTACCAGATTTTTTTTTCAAATAATTCTTTTAATGCATGTATTGAGGTGAGCGATCCTTGGATTTTTTTTCTCTTTTATATTGTTGAATTACATCGGTTAATTTGTGTAAGTGCTTGCCTGTGCATATATGTGCACCAATATGGAGGTCTAAAGTCAATGTGGAATATCTTCCTCAATTATTCCCCATTTTATGCTTTTGAACAAGGTTTGTTACTGAACCTGGAGTTCACTCATTTAGCTGGACTGGCTACCCACCAAGTCCCAGGAGTCCTCCTGTCTTCTCTTCCCCAGTGTTGGGATTATAGGCAAAAGCTGATGCTTGTACTTTTCCACGAGAAGTCCTGGGGACAAACCCAGGTCCTCCTCTGTGCATGTCTAAGCATGTCACTATTTAGTCAGTCCCCATGCCCCACATTGACTAATTTGTGAGTGATAGGTCAGTTTTACAACTTTGCCAGACTTCATTTGACCATAGTGTATAATTTCATTCTTTATCCCCGTACTCAGTTTCTTCAGGTTTTGTTTAGGAAGTTAGTGTCTCCAAGTACAATAGCTTCCAATCTCCCTTTCTTCTAATGCCCTTGGGAACTTTTGATATCAAGGTTGTACTTACCCTGTAGAAACTCCAAAGTTTTGGACTGTTTATACTTCTTGAAACAGTTATTAATTCTCCTTCGACTGTTTGGGGAAAGTTTACCAACGAAGTTACCCGAGCTAAAGTTTTATTTTGTTTTGGAGAGTATCAAGAGGCTTTTAATCCAGGTGTAATTCTTTAATCAGCATAGAATATTTATAAGTATAGAATTTCAACTTTCATTTTCTACTCTCTGTGTGTGTGAGTACATGCATGTCTTTGTAGTGTCTGTGTTCATTTGTGTGGTCTTGCATACATACATGGGTGTGTTGATTCATGCATGTGTGCACGTGGAGACCAGAAGTCAGCATTGGAAGTCTTCTTCAAGCACTTTTCACCTTATTTTTTTTTCAGATAGAGTCTCTCACTGAACCCGGAGTTCACTGATTGACCAGACTGACTGGCCAGCAAACCTCAGAGATGGACCTGCCTCTGCCTTCCCAGAAGTGGGAGAAGAGGCATTGATGCCGTCCCTGGCTTTTTACACGGGGTCCTATGGATACAAAATCCAGGTGCTCATGCTTATGAAGGAAGTGCCTTACTGACTGGGCCATCTTCCTAGACCATGTATTTTTCTCTTGTGTTTAAATAATTTCTATTTTTTGTAACTGGAGATTTCCTCCTGTCCCGCCCTGTTCTGCAGCCATTTCCAAATAATCACTCAGGCTTATATTAATTATAAATATTTGGCCAATGGCTCAGGCTTATTACTAGCTAGCTTTTACATTTAAATTAACCCATTTCTATTCATCTATACATCCCTACGTGGGCCATGGCTTACCGGTTCTCTGACATCGTGTTCCTTGGGCAGCTGGATCTTGTCTCTCGATTTCACCCTCCTTCATCTCCATCTTCAGTTTGAATGTACCACCTAACTTTATTCTGTCTGGCTATTGGCCAAAACAGCTTTATTTATCAACCAATGAGAGCAACACACTCACAGAAAGACCAGCCTACAGCAATTTTTTTCCTTTTATCTTTTCTTTTTTAAAGACAAAGTCTCACTGTGTAGCCCCAAGTGGTCTGGAACTCACTATGAAGACCAGGCTTGCCTTACACTCACAGAGATCAGCCTGCCTCTGTTTCTCAAGTGCTGGGATTGAAAGCATGTGTCACCTTGCCTGACAATAATCATAATTTCTTGGGGAATGTGTTCACTTCAACTTTGTCATCAACTCTTTGGTACAAATTGTCATATTCCTCTCATAGTTTTTTTTTTTTTTTTTTTTTATTTGTGGGCGTTTATCCCCCCCCCCCCCCCCTTGTTTTTGTTTTTGTTTTTGTTTTTGTTTTTGTTTTTTTGAGACAGGGTTTCTCTGTGTAGCTTTGCGCCTTTCCTGGAACTCGCTTTGGAGACCAGGCTGGCCTCGAACTCACAGAGATCCGCCTGGCTCTGCCTCCCAAGTGCTGGGATTAAAGGCGTGCGCCACCACCGCCCAGCCAATCTCACCCCTTTTTGCCACTGACTTTGGCAATTTGTGTCTTTTCTTCTTTATTCTATGTTTGAGTTTTACCAATTGTATAGATATTTTGAAAGATAATTGGGACTTACTTCTGCTTTGTTCTACCTCTACCTCCAGCTCGCTGATTTCTCCTCTCATCTCCCTCCATGCCTTTGGTTGGTTTGTGTGGATTTGCTTTTTCCACAGTTTCTTAGAATGAAAACTGGAAATCACGGATGTCCGGCCTCTCTTCTCTTTAAGCAGCAAGTTCCCACAGCATTGCTTCACCTCTGCTCCATGTGTTTTGGGGTGTTCTATTTTTACTTTTTCAATCCATCATTTACCTTACCTGAAATTTTTGATAGGTAAGGCAAGCAAGCACATGACGCAAATAATACAGATGCACATAAAGTAAGTTTATCATCTTTGTGACAGAGTCTGCCTGGAAATAAAAGTTTCCCTGACCAAGACGGTCCAAATGAAGATGCTTTTAATAAGAACATCTGTGGAAATTCTCATACATCTAACAAGTAATATCATGACGGAAAGGTGATCCATCAACAGAACACCATCACTGCCTTTAGTAAGGGGAACTATGGCAAGCAGTGTTACCAGAAATTCCTCAGCGCTCAAACACAGGGCTTTCACCCTATGTAGGTGCTGCAGAGGCGAGGGTGCATCCACAGACTGTAGGAAGAGAATTACCCTGCCCATTTGTCTCCATGTGTCCAACTTTCACTGTTACTTCTGTTTAGCTGAAGCCAAGTGATCCTTAGATAGGGTGGGAGAAGTCCTTGGAACATAGACTTAGTTAAAGAAGAGTACCGAGTGAGGGCATTGTAGAAGACAATTGAACGACAAGCCTCAGAGATGTTGAGCTGTCACTCAGACAGTGGGGTGGAGCCATGACCCAGTCTGCCTTGAATTGCTAGGGTAGGAGCACAATGGACAGTTGTAAGGAAAGTACCCGGATCATTGGAAGACCAAAAACCAGGTGGTTCTTGAAGTCCATTGCAGCAAAAAGAAGGCAGGAAAGAGTCACAAAGATACTGCCAAGATGGGGTTTGGTGCTGCAAACCCCATCCTCACTGTGGGGTGTGTGCCATGGCAGTGTGCAAAACAGTAGAAGACCTCCGTGTAGTATCACACTGAAACACGGGCTAAGAAATCTGTTCCTTTAATGTCTCCAGCCCCTCTGGTTAAGTCAAGAAGAAAGTTCCCACTTGAAACTTCTCACGACTCTAACTCTTGCCCATTTTACTAACTTCCTTTCTCAAATAGAGAATAAGCCTGTGTTCAGAGCTTCTCCCGAACAACAGGATCGACTGGGAGTTAGTGACTAGCTGGACATTTTCAGGGCACTGACTTTTAAAGTTCTGCTTATGGAAAACAGCCCAGTTTTCCTCTCTATGAGGAAGGTGCAGGCTGCATTTTGAGGTCTGCATTTTTATAAAGTGAGCAGCATCATGTGTCTGCCATTCCAAACAGGGGACAATGGTGTGGGACATTATGAATATGAGGTCTGAGCCAGGTGGCAAGAACTTGTCTCAAAGCATGTACGTGAGTGGAGTGGGGTGGTATGGTGTGCTTAAATTAAAAAGTCATCTTAATGAAACAATCATTATCTTATTTAAGGTTTAGGCGAGCATAGTGAAAGGATGCTTGAATGGCTAAGTGCAGGACACAGGTCAATACTATCATGAGGTGCCTGTTATTATCTTCCCAAAGCTTCTGCTCCAGATTACAGCAAACAAAACCTTCTCTGGCTTTCATACAGAAACTGTGGATCCTGCCATGGAAGACAGCATCAGAATGGTTGGCCACCTGGGCAGAAGAAAGAAAGAAAGAAAGAAAGAAAGAAAGAAAGAAAGAAAGAAAGAAAGAAAGAAAGAAAGAAAGAAAGAAAGAAAGAAAGAAAGAAAGAGAAAGGAAAAATTTACCTATGGCTTGAAAAGACAGAGAAGTTGTAGAAATACACTACAGAGGTGGTGGGGGGCAAGAACCCAGAGAGGCGACTTTTGGGATTTAATAAGCTTATCCCGCAATGACATATTTCTGCCAACAAGGCCACATCCCCTAAACTGTCCACACAGCATTGCTATCTGGGGACCAAGTATTCAAAAACCTGACACTATGGGGGTCATCTCACTCAAACCACTGTGGGTCTCATGCAGGCTGGCATGAGATTCCAATTTACTGTGCCGTTGAGGGTGATCTTGAACTCCTCACCTCCTGACTTCACTTCTTGAGTGCTAGATTTTTACAGGCATCATGTCCAGCTTGCTTTTATTTTTGGTCTCTTTGATCCTAAAGGAGACAATCTGTCTGGTTTTCAGATATCACTTTTCTCTGTGGGCATTACTTTATGTGTAGAGCATACAGTACTCAGTTTTTGTCTGTGTATGTTTGGAGGCTTTTTCCTCACTTTGAAAAATATTACACTAGCTTTCTCTGCCCATGCCTTACACAAAAACAAAAACAAGCCTTGGGGTTTCCTATTTTGTGTTCATATTTCGAGGGCTGGAAGAAACAAGCATGGGAAGTTGACCTTTAAGTTTCTTACTAAAAATAATAGGCGTACATAGAATGCTTAAAAAAAAAAAAAGGTTCCCTTTGTACATATCATTGTAGATAAAGCATCTTAGGAAGAACCATATAAGAGAAAAGAGACCAAAGGATTGCTCTAAAGTTCTGACTACATGCCGAGATGTGCGATGAAGCAAATACAGTCAGATGTTAATTTTAAAATCTAGATTGTGGATATATGTGTATTCACTGTAAATGCCTTTCAACTTTTGTATATGATTGAAAATTTCTTAATAAAAGGTTGAAAAAATCTAGCATTTGCACAGGAAGTGTGTGAAAAATAGGAACCTTCAGGTCTGTGCTTAATTATGGTGAAATGATCCATTTAGGTTCTTAACGGGTGTTCAGCCATCTTGGTGGCTGATCAAATGCTACCTGGGTCACACACTTATATAGTACTATTTAGGGTTTCAAAGTCCTTTCAAATTTACAGCCACATTGGCCCACTACCTGCTGATCCACCTGTGATTCCCACCTGTGATTCCAACTGTGATCACACCTGTGATCCACCTGTGATTCCATCTAGGCTGGCTAGCTAGCAGGACAGATTTCACCACCACCATTGATCACTTTTTTGCAAATAAAAAAACTAAAATGCTGAACTAAATAATAGATGCCTCTGAGGGCTAAGCCAGGACTCAGACATCCAGTTCTGTGTCCTTTATGACTTCCTTTTCCTTGTCTTTAGTGGAGGGCTATTCTAAATCACCAGGGAGACAAAGGGATCAGATAAATTCAAGGAGTAGAGCTAGCCAAGGAGTTGGTCACTTAAAAGTGATGAGTCTGCTCCCCCTGTCTGGGGTATTGGCAGTTTTAAAAAAGCAACTGGATAACAACTAAGACAGTTCTGCAGCCCAGCATTTAACTATAGCTTCAGACACAGTGGGGCAAAGACTGATAGGGAGGTAGTGGATATAGACAGTTACTGGGGACCCAGATGACAAGTCACCATCTCACTCTATGGGAACAGTTTCTCCATCTGCCCATAAAGCTGCTCTACTGAAGTAAACCCACATGCTAAGGAAGTTCCACACAGTGGCAGATTAAGTAAACTACAGGCACATTTTATAAATTCAACTTGTGCTTTAAAATTTTTGTTTTTTGTCAAGGAATTCTTCTTTAGCTTGATGGTATTGATATTGATCTAGACCTGATTTAGATTTCTAAATTTTCTCCCTGCTGGTTTAGCTTTACAGATGTTTGTGAATTCTCAATGGGAACCAAAGTGTTGTAAGCAAAACAATAAAAGTCAACTAACCTGAGCTCCTACAATTTCCAACTCAGATCTACAGGTGTGTACTGACAAGATCAACTTAATGGTGCATTCTCTAACAATATGAGATGGGACACTTGCTTAATTAGGCTTGTTCTTGAGACTTTTCCAAGGTTTTACAACCAATGAAAACCCCAATATTTTAGCATAGTTGAAGAATCTTCAATAAGATTTCCTTAAATATCAAATGTCACCGTGACCCAAGAGAGCACAGCACAAAGTATAAAATTGCTTCCATAAGCATGCTTTGCTAGAAACACCCACATTCATGTCTTCCCACGATGTCAGAAGTTGTTAAATAATACATTTTCAAGCTCCATTGATTCTACTCACTGCAATTTTTCAAGTGAATCTGACATCCCTTGATAGTGGGCCATGGGCAAACATGGGTTCTCTTAGTCCAATCTTAATAATTAATATCAGCTCTCAGATCTCTCACATACACACAGACACACACATATAATCACATACTACATAATAATTCTATCCATATCCATATAGATTACACAATGGCTACAAAAGTTTCCAAGAAGCTACAGCTAGGTTGGAAGAGTTCACAGAGGCCTTCCTGGAGGCAGAGGTAGAAAAGTGGATGGATATGTGAAGAGAGTCACTGCAGCTGTACCCAGTTCAAATGCTGCCAGAGGCTCACAGAAGGGCCTTCGGGGTTGGAATTGGGTCATAAGGTTGAGCCAGGCCCGAGGGTTGGGCAGAGGTTCAGAGGCAATGTAGAGGCCATGACCAGTATAGGACCACAGGACTACGGAGGCAAGGTGAAGGTCTATTCTGATCAGACAGATGGATGGACAGATGGGCAGCAATTGGAATAGGTTGTGTCTCAGTCAGGGTTTCTATTGCTGTGAAGAGACATCATGACCACAGCAACTCTTATAAAGGAAAAACATTTAATTTGGGTAGCTTACATTTTCTGAGTTTAGTCTATTATCATCATGGTGGAAAGTATGGCAATGTGCAGGCAGACATGATGCTGGAGAAGGAGTTGAGAGTCCTACATCTTGACCCACAGGCAACAGGAAATGGTGTCTCACTGGGCATAGCTGGAGCATATATGAGACCTCAAAGCCCACCTCCACAGTGACACACTTCCTCCAACAAGGCCACACCTTCTAATAATGCCACTCCCTTTGGGGGTCATTTTCTTTCAAACCACCACATTCCATTCCCTGGCCCTCAAAGGCTTGTAGCCATATCATAATGCAAAAATCCATTCATTCCAAATTCAAAAGTCCCCATCGTCTGTAACAGTCTAAAACGTATTTAAAAGTCTAAAGTTGAAAGTCTCTTCTGAGATTTATACAATCTCTTAATTGTAATCCCCTGTAAAAATCAAATTCAAAATGCAGATCACATACTTCCAACAGGATATACATTACAAAACACAGGGAAGGGGCATAGTGAGGAAATCCTGAACCAGAGGAAGACTGAAAATCAGCTGGGCGAACTCCAAACTCTGTGTCTCTATGTCTGATGTCAAAACGCTCTTCAGATCTCCAACTCCTTTCAGCTTTATTGCCTGCAGCATACTTCTTTCTCGTGGGTTAGTTCCACTCTCTATTAGCAGCTCTCCTTAGCAGGTATTCTATGGCTCTGACATCTCCAATATCTTGGGCTCTCCAAGACAATCCAGGTTTCACCTTCATAGTTTCATGCAGTGGCCTCTCATAGCCTCCATTCAGGGACACCCCTGACACATGCCTGGCCTCAGCAGCTTTCCTCAGTTGCAGAAGGAAATTCCATAACCTATTTCTTCTATCCTTAAAGTTAAAACCATGTGGCCAAAGTTGCCAAGTTCTGGGGCTTGCTGGGGCTTGAACATGGCCCTGTTGTTCAATTATATCTTCACCAGCTTTCTGGTTTGATGGTTTCCTTCACTGCCTAAGCTTGGCTATCCTGAAATTGGCTCTTTAGAGCAGGCTAGCTCAAACTCAGAGATCCACCAGCCTCTGACACTGGAGTGCTGTGATTAAAGACTTGTACCACATCACACACATTAAGCTTTTCTTTAATTACTTTTCAGAAGTTGGAAATTTAGCTGGGTGGGATCTTGTCCTGAGGTCACCACTCCATTTATTCCATTTTTAATCTGTTTATCTCCTTGAACTTGAATGGACTTAATTCCATTCCACTCTCTGGTGCTCGTTTTCTCCTCAAATTGTACATTTTTGTATTTTTCCTTGCTCAGCTTGCTCCTTTCCATTATAAATCTTCATTAGAATTAACACTAATAACCACATGACAAAGTCTATACTAGGCTGTTTTGAGATTTCCTCTGCCAGTGGAATAAATACAAATCTCTTCACTTTAGCCTCAGGCAAGGGCAAAAGGCAGCAACATTCTTCATCAAAATATTACAAGAATGATTTCTAGGCAACATATTAAAATTCTTATCCTCTGAAACCTCTTGAGTCAGGCCCCCACAGTTTATCAAACCACACTCAGCACCACTGTTTTCCTAGTATGGCCCATTAAGCAGCACTTAAAGCATTCAACTGCTTTTCTAATCACAGCCCTAAGGTCCATATTTCTTCAAACAAAAACATGGTCCAGCCTGTCACAGCAATACCCCAGTTCCTGGTAACAACTTCTGTCTTAGTTAGGATTTCTATTGTGAAGAGACACCATGACCACAGAAACTCTCATAAGGAAAACATTTAATTGGGGCTGGCTTACATTTTCAGAGGTTTAGTACATTATCATCATGGTGTGAAATGGTGGCATGCAGGAGACATAGCGCTGGAGAAGGAACTGAGAGTCTTACATCTTGACCCTCAAGCAACAGGAAGTGGTTAGTTTCCCTGGGTGTAGCTTAAGCAAAGGATACCTCAAAGCCCACCTCCACAGTGACACATTTCCTCCAACAAGGCCACACCTACTCCAAAAGGGTCACACCTTCTAATAGTGCCCCTCCCTTTGGGGGCCATTTTCTTTCAAACCACCACATGTTGTGTAAGCAGTGGGGTCCCAAGAGTAGTTCTTTGCCTATTGACAGGTTGGTGGGGCCATTATCATTGCTGTATTGTTAGGTGTCTTTCTTTTTTATTTGTTGGTTGGTTGGTTGGTTTTTCTGAGATGAGGTTTCTCTGTGTAGTCCTGGCCATCCTAGAATTCACTTTGTAGAGCAGGCTGCCCTCAAACTCAGAGATCCACCTTCCTTTGCTTCCCAAGTGCTGGGATTAAAGGCATGCACCACCACTGACTAGCTACTAGGTGTCTTTCCCTTGTGGGTCCAATGGGAATGTTGTATCCTTCCTTGGTCTACTGTGTTCAATAAGTTCTTGGGCCCAGTCTTTCAGATTATGGCTTTAAAATGCCCATGTGTTCATATGGTCCCATTCTACTGTGGTAATTTTATAGATGATGCCTTTTATTTATCACCCT
This sequence comes from Peromyscus melanophrys, assembly GCA_902168415.1. Classification (NCBI taxonomy): domain Eukaryota; kingdom Metazoa; phylum Chordata; class Mammalia; order Rodentia; family Cricetidae; genus Peromyscus; species Peromyscus melanophrys. The sequence continues at coordinate 43,897 of CABHPR010142042.1, forward strand.
GTCTCTCATATGTGTTACTGGACAGGTAATGGTATCTCCATGCATAAAGAGGTACCTGCCTCTGCATTTGCACTCCAATGGGGTCAAATACTACTTGCACAATGTAGTCACCCAGAGCAAGGCACAGTCTGAAAATCAATTTTACACAAAAGGAAGTGACTTAGAGATGAGCACAGCCTAATCAAGAATGCTCCCCACTTCACTACCCATCAAAAGTTTATCAGAAATAGCCTTGGCTGGCCTGTAACTCCCTGCATAGACCAAGATAGCCCTCAAACTTGTGGAAATTCTGTATCATCCTCCAGAATGCTAAGATTATGGACATTCACCAAAAAACTTGGCTAAACTCTTTGAAGATAATTCATATTCTTTGAAATTATTACCTTTAAATACGCAAATATACACTCCATCAGGTTTTTGAATATTCAAAGTTGTATAAAAACCCACACAATATAATTCCTGAGCATTGTCATCACCCCAAAGAAACCCTGTAGCCATCAACAGTCATGTCTCATTCCACCTTCCTTCCCTCAGCTCTTCACAGTCCACAGTCTACTTTCTATCACTATGTATTTGTCAACTCTGGGCTTTTTGTTTGGTTTTGAGCTAAGATCTCATATAGACCATGATGGCCTTGAGCTTTTGATAGAGTTGAGGACGACCTTGCTCTCTTGGTTCTTCACTTTTTACTTCCAAAGTGCTGGGATTACAGGCATGCACCATTACAGGCATGTGGGTACTAGACTTTTCATATCAATGGAATCAGCCAGTCGATGACATGTTGGAACTAGCGTCTATTTCTTCCACTTTTGAGGTTCATCTATGCTGTGGCATTCACCAGAAATTCATTCCTTTTTATTGCCGAATACTTTTTTTTTTTTTTTTTTTTTTTTGGTTTTTCGAGACAGGGTTTCTCTGTGTAGCTTTGCGCCTTTCCTGGAGCTCACTTGGTAGCCCAGGCTGGCCTCAAACTCACAGAGATCCGCCTGCCTCTGCCTCCCGAGTGCTGGGATTAAAGGCGTGAGCCACCAACGCCCGTCTGCCGAATACCTTTTTGTGGGCATTCACATTTTTATCCATTCGTCAGTTGGGGTACTAGGTTATCCCTCTTGTGGCACTCTGATGAATTAATGTGGTTGTGTGAACAGGTGATCTGTGGGCATGTGTTCTCATGTTCATTGGGCATATGCCTAGAAATAGCATTGCTGGGTCATACGGTAACTCTGAATTTAAAATTCTGACAGCTGCCAAACTGCTTTCCGAAGGGGCTGCTCCACTTTACATGATCAGCCACAATGTGTGGAAATCCAAGCAATGCCCCCAAAGAAACTGAGTCTGAGGCTCAGAGCTCTGTGCTAGAAAGACTAGAACAGATGGCCTGAGCTCAGAAGATTCTGAGCCCAGCGATCCTCAGTCGCCAAGTGGTGCCATCATTCTTGCAGAATCTTGGTAGTCCAAGAGTGGACCTCTGACTTAGCAGCATGTGCCTGGGAGCTTGTTAAAATGTAAGCCTCAGATTCCACCCCAAATCTACTGATTAATGACAATTCCAGTGATTGGTATGTGTACAACTTTGTTGATCACTGCTGTAAAGCACTTAAAGTCATTTTAAAACCATGTCTGAATACCTGTGCCAGATGGGGTTGACAGGTGTTCAAGACCAGCTCAGGGAAAAACAGCATGCAGGCATGTTTGTCTCCAGGGTCTCCAAGCCAGCCCACTCAATTCCAGTTCTTTATCTATTTTGAATCTTCTTGTTTCTATACTTTATTTTGTATAACCAGTCCTTCTTGTTGTTTGATCCCTCTTCTACAGTATGTTTTTTGTATAATAGCCCAAGTGCCCAGGTTCCACAGTAAAAAAAAAAAAAAAAAAAAATTAATGGGCCCCACAATTAATGTTTTTGTAAAACTAAGAAATAAGAAACCCAAACCTCTAAATAATAAATTTGAATGTTTGGGGATGTTTGGGACTTTTTCCAGGTCCTGAAAATGGCCTGGAAAATAAAGATTATATCTATTATTTATGTCAAATATTCTGCACAGTGATAAAAATCGAATAATAGGAAACAAGAGTAGGAAAGAATCTGAAAATGCCTATAGAGGTGAGGTTTGTATGTCTAATGAATGTCATATTAAAGATTACACTTTGCTAGGGATAGATTGAAATTCCAGTTCAGAGCTTCTTAGCAGTCAACAAGAAAAAGGAAATATCGGATTACAATAAAACTCAAACCAACTGCTCAGACGTTGCCCAACTGTCCATGGGGTTGAGGTTACACAGGATTTCATCTTCAGTCTTCAGAACAGACAGACAGATCTAAGCCCATGAGTTAACATCTTCTAAAGAAAACCGGATATTTTACCGTGTATACCTTGAGTCAGCAACAGAAGAGTGAAGCAAAGAGACGTCTCAGGTCCTGACTCCAGGTGAAATCCACGCAGGCCACTGAAGTGTTAACGGTTCTGCCACATAAACACAAGGTATGCTGTAAATGGTGGACTCTGAGCGTCCTCTCTTTCTCTGATCTCTATCCTTTGGCTATTACCCTGCATCAGAAAATCTTTTGAAATTAAATGTATTCTTAACTAATATATAAAAACATAAAATTATCCATAGTAATGGAGCAATGTGCAATACTTCCACACATGTTATTGGACACATGAACAAAGTCTAAGTCAGTTAAAACATATCGGAAAAGAGGCTTACTCTATATTCCAGGCTGGCCTCAAACCCACAGTTCTCTTTTCTCAGCTTTCAGTGTGCCAGAATTGTAACATGAGCCACCACATCTAGCTCCTTAACATTCTTTTTAAATAGAGAAAACACTCAAACAGGACGTTATTGTTATCCATAGTCACAGACAAGAACTTCTAACTGTGACTTGGAGTTCACTGGCCAACCTCTCCTCATCCTTCCCTCCTTTCTGCTCTCCTCAACCTCTGCCAACAAGCATTCCATGCTCAACTTCTAGGAGACCAGATATTTAGATTCCAATCCTAACATGCACACAACCAAGTCAAAAGATCTTCCCTCTTTGATCTAGCCCAGAACTCTGCTTCTGATTTCTTAGCTCAAGTCATCCAATCATATTTTAAATGGCCGGGATGTTGGAGATCATCCATGCTAGCCTCCACATGTCAGCAAGCCAGAGAGCCCCCAAAAGCTTTCATGAGACAGTCATGGCTGACCTTGCCAAAGCAGAAATGCTGATGTTTCCTAGGACACTAGCAACGGGCTGCTAAGCCATTAAGATAAAAAGGGCCAGGCTAGCAAAGCTGCACAATGGCTGGAACAGGACACAGTGTGGCTTATATACTGGCTGTGCTGGAAACAGTCCTAACCTGGCATTAACTATGTGAGCTCTAGCAAGTCATTAATCTCCCTGGAATCTCCTTGCCAGTAACTAATAATCAACAATAAGCACTTAACTAGACTCTGAGTTATTAATATGAATTACTCATGTTGAAACATCACAAAAATAAAATTCTCCATTTTTCATATAAGGAAACCGAGGCACAAAGAGGTACTTGTCCAAGGTCACACAACTGAATCCAATCAAACTCTAGAGTCTGCGCTTTGTAAATCAAGGGTTGAATAGACAGACACCCTTTCCAGTTCTGCTATCAATTTGCTTTCCTGACAAACCGGGATCATCATCAAACTGTCGCGCAGGGAGTGAGGTAACACAGGTTAGGTGTTCAACACAGCGTAGAGTGCTCTGTAAATATCACTATTGTTCAACACTTTCCCTATTACCATTTCATGGAACAAGACCCTTCTATCCTGTCTCCCACAGCTGCCTGAGCACACAGTTATTCCAACTGAACTGATTAATAAATTCAGACAACAGGTCAATTCAGTCATAAAAGCCAGCAGGCCCGCACTGGTGCCGGGGTGAGCTGTGTGGTTAGGATTCAATGCTATCCAACTTTCTGCAGTGATAGTAATGCTATGTATCTGTGCCATCCAGTACAGTAGCCACTTGCACCATGGGCCCTTGGTACTCTTAAAATATCCCGAGGCCGAGGGACTGAATGTTTAACTTTTAAATTTTTACACAATTATAAAAAATTTTAGTGGTCACATCTAGTGACTCTTACGTTGGACAACTCCAGCTAAATCTGTCTGGCAGCAGGACCTCTTGATGGGAAGGCACTGTGAGTCACAGCTCTGTTGGTTACAGGTATGTTAAAAAAAAAAATGGACATTGACTCGGATACAATGACACACACTTGTAATTCCAGCACCTAGAAGCTGAAGAAGGAGAGGCTCACAAGTTCCATACCAGCCTAGGTTGTGTAGCAAGACTCTGTCTCAAAAACTAAAACCAAAGAAATAATGCAAGGCTTTCTAAGGTTTTTTTTTTTTTGCATCTGATAGGTGGAACTGGGGGAGGAGGAAAAAACTCTGTTCTATTTCCCTCATTAGTGTGTCTTCAATTTATTTTGATTCCCCAGTATTACTTTAAAAAATTAGTGGAGGGCCAGACTCTGTTGAGCACACCTATAATTCTAACACCAGGGAGACTAAGGTACACAGGTTTGAGGCAAGCTTTGTTACATAGCAAGGCCTTGCCTCAAAAAACATAAAACTAGTTTAGGGAATGGATGCTTAAAATAACGGCATTACATCTTTCAAAATCTCAATTTTAGCATGAACAGAAACTAAAAGGCACTTTTAAATCAGGGCTTGAATGTCCAGTTAGAAAAAAATCTATTCAGATGAAGAACGAATCACATATTTGAAGTGCCTGTCTGGTAGAGTAAACAAATTGGTAACTCACATAACTAATATGCACATCCTCAGATCACGTGACACCGTGCCCTGCAGTTTGGACTGACCGGCCCTGCATCAGGAGAGGAAGAATCATCAGCAAAGCAGGGTCGGTGCCGCCTCCAGCTTCTGCAAGGATTTGCCTTCCTGCCTTTTTTTAAACTTTTAATATGAAGAACTCAGCAAGCAGACTTGAGTCCAAACATATAACTTATCATTGCACACAATTACTAGGCTTTGTATCATGTTCTGGTTCTCAATATTTTGAGCAACTAAGAAGCCCCTCTCTTTAGCTTTCCACCCCCACAAGCGCTGGTTGGGTGAATACTTCGGTGGCTGCCCAAATCTGCAGAAAATGAGATTGAAATCTAATGAGACTTGCTTGTGTTAAACCAATTGTTAAATGATAGTAATTAAGGGAGTTTTAACACAAAAAAGGCTTTGTTTGGATTGCAATGGTAAAAGCCACCACAAAGAGTACGAGAGCCTTCTGCACAGAGTACTCAGTCTTTGCTGCCTTGAAATCATGCAGGCCATTGTGTGAGCAGTGAATGCTAACACAGTGGCTGCCCTGGCATTTGCCCTACTCCATCACTGTCTTGTTGAGTTAGCCTCAGAGAAGGCCTTCCACCATGACTGTGGCTTCTCGGGCTGTCTGCAAACAGACATCAGGCCATCTGCCCTCTCGCCTGCCACCCAAACACAGCTGTTGGGCTCTATCCCAACTCCAGCCATCTGGAGACGAACAAAGGTCCTCTCCTCATCCTCCTCCTGTCTGCTAGGGCACACCGGGGAGTTTTGGCACTCTGTTGGCCTCAGTAAGTAAAGGAAAATGGAAGCAGAAAGATCCAGTTACTTGTGGCAGGCAGCTCCTTCCTCTATATTTGTCAGGGTTAGTGAAAACCATCAATCATCCTCTAAGAATGACAGTTAGGCCTAGCCTAGACTCCTGCATGACTCAAGAATGAGATGCAATCTGTGGCCTCCAGCCTCTAAAGAGGGTGACAGACTTGTATGTAGCCAAATCCACTCTGAAGACATGCTCACCCTAGACAGAAAGCTCAGAGATGCCTTCCCGCTGAAGATGGCATTGGGCCTACCATCTGAAAACAAAGTTGCATTGGGTTATAGCAAATCATATGCAGAAAGACTAGCCCATGTGAGGGGTGGGAAGTGGGAAGGAGAGAGGCTAGACAGAAAGCCAGGTAGTATTGCTATTCAACATGAAGAGAGGCACAGGCAGAGCTGGATAGGAGCCTCTTGTGGCAGGGTCATAGTTCTTGGTGCTCCGGAAGAGGAGGGAGTTGAATCAACAAAACCAGTTAAGAGTAAGGTGAATGGAAGTTCCTGGGAAGACCCACACCTTCTGCTGACTCTTCCACCAGGCTGATTAACAGATTAGCACTTTAATGATTGTGGAGGGGTTGGAATGTTACAGGCCCAGAGCCAAATTATAGTTTATCTTAGGCTATCTATATAGCCCCTTTAATAACTATTGTTTATGCACCCCTTTGCCTGGCCTAGCATTCTGTGACTCATAGATCAAACCTTTTGAGTATGTTAACTAACAGACCACCAGTTTCTATGAACCCAAAGGCTAAGATGTCATCAGATAAGTATGTGAGGCCCATGCCAGAGAATTCCTCACTTTGCTACAACCTGTCTAACAGGTGTTCCATCTGTGTATTTGAAAAGCATCTTGATTTATCAAATTTTTTTGTTGTTCTGTTACTGGAAATTTTCTTAAAACTGTTACCTTGTTGGATTGTGGAATTTGGGATACTGGGAATCTGAGTTCTTAGGCCGTAGTCACTCAGAATAAATTACCTCTTATCCCCTTCAAGGTGAGTGTTGTATTTTCATGTGACTACAGCAGGCAGTAACCTATAGGAGCAATCATGATGGCTGAAGAAAAAAAAGGCAGTGGTGGAGAAAGAGCCAATAAAGCATGCCCACTTGCTGTTGGCCTCACATTTAATAACACACAAGAGGGTTCTGACCATCAGTTTCTCTTGAAGCTGACCCTGGTAGGTAGAGGAGATGATCAATGAGTTAAGTGCTGACTACGTAAGCAGGAGCTGAACTTGATCTCCAGAACCCACACACTGTGGCAGCTTGTAATCCCAGTGCTAGGGAAGCAGGGACAGATGGATCCCTGGAGTTGCTGGCAGCCAGGCAGCCTACTTGATGAGCTGAAGAACACTGAAAGACCATCTGTCTTAGGGTTTCTAGTGCTGTAATAAAACACCATGGCCGGAGAAGCTTGGGGAGGAAAGGGTTTATTTCGGCTTACAAAATCTGATCATAGTCTGTCATGAAGGAGAGTCTAGGTACAAATTCCAGGCAGGAACAGAAGCAGAGGCCATGCAGGGGTGCTACTTACTGACTTGCCCCCCTCATGGCTTGCTCATCCTGCTTTCTTATACAAGCCAGGACCACCTGCCCAAGGATGGCATCACTCACAATAGGCTGGGCCGCCCATATCAATCATCGATCAGAAAAATTCCCCCACAGGCTTGCCCACAGGCCAGTCTGGAGGAACCACTTTTTCAGTGAAGTTTCCTCTTCTCAGATGACTCTAACTTGTGTCAAATTGACAAAAAGAAACCAACCAAGACACTCTATCTCAAAAAATAGGTCAGAGCTTTTGTGGAACAACACCCAAGGTTGTCCTCTATCCTCTACATATATGCACACATATACAGACTCACACATTGAACCTGCTTTTCAGCCTCATCCCCTTGTTTCCAAAAGCACCAATCCTAAGATCGGGTGAACCACAGTGGATTTGTGTGTGGAGAGAAACGTGAAAAATAATTGACAAAGAGTCTCGCAGGTATTAGTGCTCTAGCTTGCTGATCTAAAAATTCTGCTGCTTCTGCCTGATATACTCTCCTTGTTCCTATCGTGGTGCTAAATGCCTCAATGTCTCTGCCCCTGGACAACCACCTTAGCTGCTTGCTGACCTTGGTCCTCGAATTGCATTCTTGCAGCCAGAGAGCCCTCAGCACAACTGCCCTCGAAAAATCCCCGGACTTTTGCTGAACCAGAAGGGAAAGTCACGTGACTTCCCCTGGCATGGCTGGAAATTGCTCTGTATGAAGATTTCTCAGCATTTCTTTCAAGATCCAGTAGTGCATGGTTTCCTTTCTTTCTTTCTTTCTTTCTTTCTTTCTTTCTTTCTTTCTTTCTTTCTTTCTTTCTTTCTTTC
>CABHPR010142044.1:0-40384 GCA_902168415.1 Peromyscus melanophrys
CTGTGCAAACCGAGTTTGGTTTTAAAAGAAAACATACATTAAAAAGTATGTGTGCAACCATATTTTCTAATTTCCTGATTGATGTGAATTTATATATGGGAAGTCGTAGGTGTCTCTTTTCTACTGCCGACTGGAAGGTAGGTGGTACCAAAAGGGCTTTCATTTTCTGTTTAGTGTTTTGCAAGATCTGTAACTCCCAACTCTTGAAATTCCCCAGTTTGAATACTGTGGATTTGCCTTGCTCAGCAGCTGGAAGAGACTTCACAGTCTACAGCTCAGTTTCAGCTGAGCAATGGAAAACAAGGAACTGTGTGCCAAGGTCTTCTATTCTTTTGTGTTCTGATTCACTAGCTTTATGTGGGAAACAGGGAGGACAGTTGCTGTGTGGTATTACTAGAGTCCTCATCAGAATTGTTAGGATGACCATGAAGTAAAGAAATATGTATTATAGTTAATAATTCACATTAGATGGCTTTTGACCCTTAAATATTCCATATAGGAAACAGTCAATATATATTTGAGGGTTTTTTCTTTCTGTTAGATCAGTGTTGTATCATGAACAAATGCAGTATTGATTTGTTTAGAAGGCTAATTGCTACGTTAAGACAGCACTAGTTCATATAAGAAAGCAAGATAGGCACTGATGGGTCCTGGTTGGTTTATCCCCACACTTCAGGAAAAATTAACTCTAAGATGAGTTAGCATGACTAAGAAGGAGTATACTTATTATTGTAATATTGGAATTATGTATGTGCAGACTTTTAAATGAGAGAGCATCTCTTAGGACAAAACAGTAATTAGTAATCATATCTTATGCTTGAGGAAATGTAAGTAGGGTGTACCATTTGCTTAAGATCATGATTAATTTTTGATGACCCGTTTAAAGTTAAGAAAGGTCTGTATACCAGAACTTAGGAAGCCATGTACTATGAAGATGTTGGGATATTTTAGTTATAATAAGAAAGGTTTTTTTGGTTTACTTACTAAAACTAATTATGTTGTAGATAATAGGATGAAAAGATAATTGAAATACAGTTCCTGTGGCTTCAGCCAATTATTGGTATATTCAAATAAACATATAATATATTTACATGCTATATTTTAGCAAAAAGAATAGACCAATGGAGAAGGAAGGTAAGGAAAGCAGAATTATTATTATTTTACTTTTGACTACTTATCAGAACATTGAAAACTGCTTTGCTTTAAGCTATGTGTTGAGACTCGAAGATATTCTGTGAGGAAATAGCAACACCTTGCTTTTGGTCCAGAAAGATTAATAGCTTTTGGTTGAAGGGCAGCAGCTAGAGTGAAGAGTCTAGAGACATAGTTGGATTTGCATCTACGGTGAAACAATAACATTCATTCAACAACTTGGTGAATATCCACCTTCACAGAGGAGTTGCTCACATTAGATGTGTTCCTGAAAGGGAGAACTGGAGTGTTTAATAGTTGGTGGGGGACTGAGAGTGGAGGACAGTAGAGGGTTGATATGATCAAATACATTGGATATGTGTATGAGATTCTCAATAAATTTAAACATTGATTAATAGGTAGTTGCAATGTGTGTAATAAGTACTGGGTTGAAGAGGTTACAGAAATGTTTTGTGAAATCATAAAAAGGCTTCTTATTGTGAATCTGAGCAGTTTAGCGTAAGTGTGGGAAGGATAGAAGATTGTCCCTCAGCATGGGCAAAGCCTAGCCATCACTTCCTAGTCTGCTGACCTTGCATTATTAGATTCTCTGTCTATACCTGAATTATAAAATGAGAATGACACATTAACTTCTACTGAATTATGTAACACCAACATTCCTCAGTGATTTATGTAAGTTATACTATTTAGTATTTACATCAAGCTTAGGGAGTACGACGGTTATTATCTACTGTCATATAGGTAGGTGTTAGAGGCATGATATGAATCCAGGCATGCTTACATAAAAATCATTAATTTTGAGACACAGCCAAGTAGCTCAGGATGGCTTTGGATTTAACTAGGTGGCTCAGTGTGGCCTCTAACTTGCAATCTTCTTGCCTCAGCTTTCTGAGTGGTAGGATTACAGGGCATACCAGTCTTCCTGACTTCTATGAATGGTATAGAGTTATTTATAATAATATGTACATAAGTGGTTTGTTATACATACCATGGATATAACCTGCTTCTATTATTATTAGTGCAGAAGATTTTGAACTGGTGGGCAATATTTTTGTTTTGTTTTGGTAGTGTCAGGTAATCTAGATCCTTGCGCATGGTAGGCAATATATCTACCCTTAAGATATATTCCAAGGTATTTTAAACTTTTTTATTTTTCACACAGGATCTTGTTAAGTTGCTTAGGGTGGCCTTGCAATTCTTCTGCCTTATTATCCAAGCAGTAGTGGTTACAGCCTTCGGGCATGTACCACTAGTCACATGCTCATGTTTTTAAACTTTAGGTGTATACAAAAGGATCACAGTTCAAAAGATGGCAATATTTATCTAGTTGCTCAAGGAACAGCCTGCTTTATCCATATTTTATACTTTTCAGAGGATATTGGGTGAATTAATGTTTCTTCATTAAGAAGAACCTATTTTCCACTTTTGTCTAGTATGGAAGAAAAAGTATACTATAATGTCCTCTAAATGTTATAATGTAGACATATTCTTGGTGTCACAAGGTCACATGTGGGAATCATTTACATCTATTTAAAAGGTGGTCAGAGAGATCAACTAAGAACTTCTATGGCCAGACAGTGGTGGCACATAGCTTTAATCCCAGCACTCAAGAAGCAGAGGCGGTTTGAGGCCAGCCGGGTCTACAGAGAGAGTTCAAGGACTGCCAGGGCTGTGAAATTAAGAGAGTAGATAAGAATACATGAGGAATCTTTGGCAGAAAAATGAACAGGAATCAGAGTGACTAAAACCATCAAACTGAGGGTGTGTCTAGTAAAAGGGTGTTTAAGGGAGTTGGTGATTAAAGAATTCAGGAGAAGAACATTTTTGATACCACAGCTCTTAACTCCATTTTAGAGATGTTTAATTGACATCCCAATGATAATGTAGAAATGAAAATAACAGTGAGGCTAGCATTTAATACATCAAGGCTAAGGTATACATCACATCATTATTTTCATGTGTATGTGAATAGCTGTAAACATGAATATCAATGAGTTAGCTGAAAGAACTAAAGCTAAATGTAATCACCTGTAAATTTATAATTAAAGAGTAGAAGAGGAATCAGTTAAAGTAATTAGAAGAGGCAGTCAAAGACATAGGAAACAATACAAGATAATAGAGTCACATAAATTGAAGGAAGAATCCCTTAAAGAGAGATTGTGTAAATGTGGTGAAGACTGTATAAAGGTTGAATATTTTAAATGAGTTTCATGTGTGTTTCCACTTTAATGTTTTCAAATCAGTATTGTTGTTGTTTACATATATGGAAAGGGTATAAATGGTCTTTATTATTTTGTCTAAAAGATGAAAATGTGTTTTTCCCTATTAAAGTATGGAACCTCAAGGTCTTTATGACAATGGAAACCAAAAAATTGATTGGCAAACCGCTTCAACCAGCAAGACCTGTTCGTCATCTCTCTTCTTCTCCAGGTGAGTAATGGAGTATTTAATTCTTTAAGTATTAATTTATTAACTGCTAATTAGTATTTGGAAGGTTAAATCATTTATAAATAATTATTTGAGGTGGATTTTAAAAGAAGTAATAAAAATTAATGATCTCTTCTGTTGGAAGAGTTTACAAATGCTATCTAAAGGTAAAGAGATTATTAGTATCTGCTGACCACATCAGGCAGGGAAGGGAGAATAAGCCCTTAGTTGAAAGTAGCTGACTTTTTTGTCTGTTTGTTTGTTTATTTTAATATCTTATTGCATAGTTAACTGGTCTCTGGTCAGAGAAACACCCTCCATATAAATTATTTGTACCTTGTGATTATTGTCAGTGCATAGTAGTCATGTTGTATAATGTCTTTTAAAAACATGGGAAACAAAATGACCATTTTTGTAGCAAACAATGCTTAGAGGCTAACATTACATTGTGCATGTAATGCCAATAGGAGTTGGGGACATGCTTGAGCTGTTCAGAAGTCAAACAACAACAACAATGTAAGTAAGCCAGGACTCACGGCTGAGGCCTGTAATCCAACTACCTGAGACATTAAGGCAATAAAATTGCAAACTCCAGGCTTATTTGGGCCACAGAGACAATTCAGGTCTGATTGGACAGCTTAGTAATAACCTATTTCAAAATAAAACCAAGGGGGCTGGCAAAATGGTGCAGTGGATAAAGGTGCTTTCCCCCAAGCCTGAAGACCCAATGTTAGGGAGTCCCACGAGTAGACCAAGCTATACAACTGTCACATGTATGTAGAAGGTTTAGGCCAGTCCCAGCTCCCTGGTTGTTGGTTCAGACTCTGAGTTCCAGTGAGCCCAGTTAGTTGATTCTGTGGGTTTTCTTGTCATGTCCTTGACCCTCTGGCTCCTTCAATCAATCCTCCCTCCCTCCCTCCCTCCCTCCCTCCCTCCCTCCCTTCCTTCCTTTCTTCTTTCCTTCCTTCCTTCTGCAGGATTCCCTGAGCTTGGCCTAATGCTTGGCTGTGGGTCTCTGCATCTGTTTCCATCAGTTACCAGATAAAGGCTCTCTGATGATCATTAGGGTAGTCACCAATCTGATCACAGGAGATGGCCAGTTCAGGCTACATACCCACTATTGCTGGGAGTCTTAGCTGGGGTCATCCTTGTAGATTCGTGGGAGTTTCCCTTGCATCAGGTTTCTCCTTGACCCCACGATGCCCCTCCCCCTCCATCAAGACGTCTCTTTTAGTTCTCTTCCCCTCCATCCACCCACCAACCAGATCCCTCAAGTTCCCATCCCCACCCACCCCCAGTCCACCTAGGAGATCTCTTTTGTTTCCCCTTTCCAGGGAGATCCATGTGTTCCCCCTTGGGTCCTCCTTGTTACCTAGCCTCTCTGGGTCTGTGGATTATAGCAGGTTTATCCTTTACTTTATAGCTAATATCTACTTATGAGTGAGTACATGTTTGTCTTTCTGGGTTTGGGTTACCTCACTCAGCATGATTTTTTTCTAGTTCCATCCATTTGCCTTTAAATTTACTGATGTCATTGTTTTTAACAGCCGAGTAATACTCTATTGTACATTTTTCTTTATACATTCTTCAGTTGAGGGGCATCTAGCTTATTTCTAGGTTCTAGCTATTACAAATAAAGCTGATATAAACATAGTTGAGCAAGTATCCTTGTGGTATGATTGAGCATCATTTAGGTATATGCCCAAGAGTGGTATAGCTGGGTCTTGAGGTAGATTGATTCCTAATTTTCTAAGAAACTGCCATATTGATTTCCAAAGTGGGTGTTGAACTTTGCACTCCCACCAGCAGTGGAGGAGTGTTCCCCTTGTTCCACATCCTCTTCAGCATTAGCTGTCATCAGTGTTTTTGATGTTAGCCATTCTGACAGGTGTAAGATGGAATCTCAGAGTCATTTTGATTTGCATTTCCCTGATGGCTAAGGATTTTGAACATTTGTTTCTCTGCCATTTGACATTCTTCTGCCATTTGAGAATTCTCTGTTTAGGTCTGTGCCCCATTTTTAACTGGATTATTTGGTTTGTTGATATGTAGTTTCTTGAGTTCTTTATATATTTTGGAGATCATCCCTCTGTCATATGTGGGGCTGGTGAAGATCTTTTCCCATTCTGTAGGCTGCTGTTTTGTCCTATTGACAGTGTCCTTTGCCTTACAGAAGCTTCTCAGTTTCATGAGGTGCCATTTATTAACTGTTGATCTTAGTGCCTGTCCTACTGGTGTCCTATTCAGGATGTTTTCTCCAATGCATTCAATGCATTCAAGGCTCTTCCCCACTTTCTCTTCCATCAGGTTCAGCATAACTGGGTTTATGTTGAGGTCTTTGGTACACTTGGTCTTGAATTTTATGCAGGGTGATAACTAAGATAAAAAATGATCTATTTGCATTCTTCTACATGCCAACGTCCAGTTATTTGTTGTAATCAATATCCATCATTTGTTGAAGATGCTTTATCTTTTTCCATTGTATAATTTTGGCTTCTTTGTCAAAAATCAGGTGTCCATAGGTGTGTGGATTTACATTTGGGTCTTCGATTCGAGTCCATTGAGCTCATCCCTGTGATCAGCTTTTGTCAGCACTCTTCCATATCTCGATTTTGCAGGTCCAGATTCTCACTGACCCCTTTCCTCTAAGGCTGTGACATAGATGAATGGGAAGGAATGCAAGGTGACCTTGATCTGTAATTGAAGTATAATACATTTAAGATACAATGAACTGGAGGCTTGTTAGATAGAAAGCTAAATTAAAAAAAAAATCAGTCTTGAGCTTTCACAACATATTTGCACACTTTACACAGCTCAGGTCCTCAGAAGAATTTTCTTTTCCCTCAAATGCAGATTAAATTACTTCCTTTGTGAAGCCTTCCTGGTACCCTCAACCAACTATGGCACCCCTGTGATTTCTCTAAAGCTCACAGTAAGAGTATAGTTTACTGTGTATGAAATTATATGGTAACCATTACTTATGAGCTTGTCTTTATACTGTGAAGTCTTCTCATGCTTGTTACCTTTCTCCTAACAAGCTATGACATCAGAGGGTGGAATAAATATATGTTGGATAATGAATCATCATAAGCATTTTGTAACAATGCCAAAGATGTCACAAACGTGTGCTTTTTAGACTATGGTATATCACTTATTGAACATGTGAATGCTTAAAATAGTTTTTCCCTCTTCTTACAGGACCGGTATTCCCTTTTAACTTTCAGAATGAATATCCATGTAACACTCAGTGCTTACAAAGTGGAGTTGGCCGAGTAAGTCTTAGAGATTATAACAGATTGAGCTGGGGAGTAGCTCAGGGATTTTGTGTGTGTGTGTGTGTGTGTGTGTGTGTGTGTGTGTGTGTGTGTGTGTGTGTAATATATGCACACATTATAGGCTATAAAATGACATTGCTAAGTGGCTGTATGCCAGATCTTATGTTAAGAGCATTGTTCTCTTTTTTAAAAAAAGTTAAGATATATATCATACATATATTAATGATTGCATGCCACCCATATACTTTTCACTTAGCATTTTAAAATGTAATATTTTTTCTATATTTGTTTAAAAAACTAAAAACAAAAGCCTGACAATTCAAAACTCACTGTGTATTTTTCTAAAATTAATTCCCTTTTCTTGCTACCCTCCCCAGAGCTAACTATCCTGGTTGTTATTTTTTCCATGAATATATTTTGAATTTTTGCCATAATAGAATTATTTTAACTACTTTATTTTTTTAAATTTTCTTTCACATCAATGTTTGTGTTGAAAAATTAAATTCACAAAGTGATACTTAGTGAAGCTTTCCTTCTGGCCTACGGCCCTTCCCTGGTGGTCCATTTTCTAGTAACCTAAGTAGATATCCTAAGTAGATATCCTGATGCAGATACATCTAGAATTAAGCTGTGGGTACACAAGTGTTGACACCTGGAATGCTAAGCAACTGTCTAACAAACAGAGCAGCTCCACGGCTGCTGATGGAGAAAAACACTTCAGCTTACACGAACAGACCCCATTGTGAGTCCGTTTTCTTTGATGGGTATTTGTTTCAGTTTTATACCAATGTAACAATGGCTCTCCAGTGCATTTTTCACTTTTTCAAGTTTGAAAGATTCTCTGTGATAAAACAATAAACAAACAAAACCAGGAAGAGAATTGTTGTGTTAAGCAATGTTTTCACAGGTGATGGCGCAGGCCTTTACACCTTTAACCCCAGCAGGGAGACAGAGGCAGGTGGATCTCTGAGTTCGAGGCCAGCATGGTTGACAGAGCAAGTTCCATTACAGCCAGGGCTCCATAGAGAAACCCTGTCTGGAAAATCAAACTAACAAACAAAAAAATAAAACAGAAAACAATATTCTCACCTTTAGGTCTGTTAGCTACTCAGATTATGCAGTGAGGTAAATTTTCTATGTAGGGCATGGAACTCTGTCACCTAACCAAGGTCCTTATCTTGTTATTATCAGACATAACATTTTTTTTCTTTCTAAGTGGTTGCAAATTCTTGTGTTGCTTTTAATTTTTATCTCTGTGGCCTGAGAATTGGAGTATCTTTTCATGTGTTTAGTTTGACTCACATAGTTTTTGTATGTGCAAAGAGAATTGCCAATTCACATTATTGCCCATTTTTTTCTTATTAACTTCTTTCTTTATATTCCTTTGAAATATATTTTGGGTTTTGATATTGTTCTTATATACACAGAAAATATTTGAAGAACATGGTCTATGAGAAGTTGTTTCATATTTGGGAATTTGTGAGTTCCCGAAAAGAGATGTCGTGTTTTTCTTTGTATTTCCAATTCAAACCACAGTGCTCCTATTTCATGGGTACCCTGTGTTCCTTAAGTGACTGTGTTCATTAGGGTGATTGCTAACTAACTAGCATCTTTGGAAGAATTAGAAGAAAACCAACAATATTATTGGAAAATTACAAGATGGTTATATTTTGTTCCTATTCATTAAAAGTCACCATCAGGATGGCGAAGGGCACTCCTTTAGGTACACACCTCATAGCTGTGTATACTAGCACCAGTCTTCAAAGCCCACTTCAGCTAACTCTGGTCTGGCATTTGGCTTGTCACTGAACTCATCTGGTCTTTACTTTGACTGTAAACATGATGATCATGCTTACCTTTGTGTGATTATGACATGTCACAGAACATATAATCACTTTGCAAAACTTTTAGTAAGTATTCTTTTTACAAGTATGAAATATTTTAGATAATGGTTATTTTAATGTGAATAGGGATGAAAAAGTATAATTTTACCTTTGATGTTAGGCCTTGCTTTGAAGTGGCTGTTTCAGAGTTTAATGATCATCCACTAAAATTTCAGATGTGAGAAAGAATTTTTTACATGTGTTTATTTGTGCAAAGTGTGTGTATGTTTTATAACTCACTGAGTGTAGTTATTTTTACTTGCATGCGTGTGGGGTTGCTTAGTGGGTCATGAACACCTTACCAGTGGCTGAGCCTCTAAAGGAAAATAACCCCCCTCTCTTCCAGCTACCATTAAAGCCAATAGTCTCCATCTGGTCCTGGAGCTCATGTGCCCCTCTGCCCCCATGGGAGAATGCTGAAGGGCTCAATTGTGTGCAGGTCTTGTGTAGATAGCCATAGCTTCCCTGAGTTCATGTGTACAATGCCATGCCATATCCAGCAGCAAGCACCTCACATCCTTTTCTGTCTTATATTGTTTTCACTCCCATCTTGGGGACATTCCCCGAGTCTTGAGGGGTGGGAGAGATACTGGTGTTCCATTTAGGGATGAGAAGTCAACATTCACTTTGGCCAGTTATGAATCTTTGAATTAACTACTCCCCATCCTATCAGAATGTGGTTAGTTAACTGCAGAACATGCATGCCACTGTTTCACTACTATTCACATCTCAATACTGGCAAGTCAGTATTACATAGCACATGGGGGTTATCTGTAGCTGGAGTTTGCTCCAGTCCTGCCTGGCCCAAGGTCAGGACAAATCTCTCTCACCCGCCAGTCCCGCAGTCACTCAGACCCAACCGAGTAAACACACAGAGACTTATATTGCTTACAAACTGTATGGCCGTGGCAGGCTTCTTGTTATCTAGTTCTTCTATCTTAAATTAACCCATATCTATTAGTCTATAAGTTGCCACATGGCTCATGGCTTACCGGTACCTTACATTTCGCTTTTCATGGTGGCGGCTGGCAGCGTCTCTCTGTCTCAGCCTTCCACTTCCCAGAATTCTCCTCTCTCTTTGTCCCGCCTATACGTCCTGCCTGGCTACTGGCCAATCAGTGTTTTATTTATTATCTAATCAGAGCAACACATTTAACATACAGAACATCCCACAGCAGGTGTCACTGTATCATCAGGATGAAAGCTATATGTCTGTGACCAAGGATGAGAGAGTATTAGTAGTTAGGAGTGTAGGCATAAAGATTTGGAAAGACTTAGACATGTCCATTTAGCAAAGCAACAGTAGTAAATTATCCCCGTAGAGTATATTACCTCACAAGCCATGGGCTTTTGACCAGGTTTGCAGCACTACACATGAATTCCCTTCTGTGAAATGGGCCTGAAATCTTAACAGAATGTGGTTAGTTAACTATGTAACATGCATGCCACTATTTCACTGCTAGTCACAGCTTGACTGGTAAGTCACTATTATATAGCATACAGAGTTTATTAATGCATAAGATCATTGATAATTTGCTCCACAATAGCCTGCAAAGCATCTTTTGGCACTATAAAAGCTAGCCATAGGGGAGGAAGTTTTTAGGTCAGTTCCAGTTTGATGCCATTGTGTCCTACAACCAAATATGTTGTTTTCAGAATTAGAGTCTTACCATCTAGTTGTGTTGGGTAACTAAGGACAATGGCAATAACTATATTGTTTTGGGGAATTCTGCCCCCCCTACTCCCACGCAGCAGTTCATAGGTTAGCTGAGATTGACTTGGAATACTGTCTCCCTCTGTACCAGGCTGACCTTGAATTCACAACCCTCCCACCTCTGCCTCCTGAGTGCTGGAGCTGTAAGTGTGCAGCAGAATACCAGCTTTCTGTTGTTCACTTTAAAAAGCAAACTAATAGCTGGAGTTTATTAGTTAGCTCCAAGTATTCTGTGACTAATATTTTAGGCCTTACAAAATGCCTCTGGGTGGTAAAAAGAAATGTTATATAAACGCTTCAGTCCCCAGTTTAAAAGTATGTTTTCTTACTCAACAGTGTAAGACGAATGGAATGCAAGCCTTTTCTCAAGGTCTTAATGAGCAACAGCAACACCAGTCTCCAGTTAAAAAAGGTACACTTTTGCTAAAATTTTCAACTTTAATCACAGAGTATCCTCAGTATTCATATAAGGTTAACTCTCTTTGTTATTTTCCTACCTATATATACATAATAATTTTATTATATTTTAGGTTGATTTGTTTGTATTAGTAATTACATTAGTTTTTCTGCTCTCAAAGAGACATCAGAATAACAGTTATTTCAATGAGATGGAAGGTTATATATTTTATCAAAATTTTTATTGGGTGATTGTTTGACTGACTTGTAGTATACATACATATGCACATACATACATATTCTCTTTCCCTCCCTCTCTCTCCTCTCCTCCCTTTTCCTGCCTCTCTTCACTTTTAGTGTTTAACCCCGCCAGGTACCAGATACCTGATTTCCAAGTGTTTTCCCCTGTGCTGGAACACATTGTCTCAGTTCCTTCTTTCAGTGCTCAGCATTTTAATTAGATGACTCCCAACTTGGAGTGTTTCTCTTTTGATGCTGTGTTTTAGGATTAGATGGAAAAAAAAGACTGTCAGCTCTTATGAATATTTACCCTTGGTCCCTTCAGGGTTTGATACTTTTATAACTTTTGGGCTTTTGATCCATTTTGAGTTAATTTATTGATCTATTGTGAAATTAGAATCCAGCTTCATTCTTTTTTCATGTAGCTATTCAGAATTAAAGACACATTTTCCTCATTGAATGTCCTTGGAACCTTTCTTGGGAATTAGGTGATGTGGACACTGGTGTTTACTTCTGAACTCTCACTTCTAATCCTTTATCCTATATTTTTACCCTATGCTGGTGGTACACTGTTTGAGTACTGTAGTAGCTTTGTAGGAAGTTTTGATTGTTGGAAGTATAAACCCTCTAATGCTGTTCTTTCTCAAGATAGTTTAAACTATTTGGGGTTCATTGAAATCCATATGTTTTTTAGGATCAGATTTTCCATTTATGTAATAGACAACACTAAAATTTTGGTAGTGATGGCATTGAATCTATAGATCATTTGGGAGGAATATTACCATCTTGAAATACCATGTCTTCCAATCAGTGAGTAAGGTATGTGTTTGTTCCAGCTGCTATCTCTTGTCCTGGGAATGCTTATCAAACAGATTAAGTTTTTAGTGAAATTACAGGGTTCAGAGAAAGTTGATTCTTCCAGGTATTTACCAGCTTTTTCCCAGCTTGGCTCTTTTCCATGATGTCACTCAGGTTTCTTCTCGATTTTCACCTTGTCTTCATTCACCGTCTCTCTTTGCTCAAGTACATTCTTCAGAAAATTTAGGAAGAAGGGTGTTGAACAGGTGTTTGAAAATGACGTTTTTCCACTTTCACACGTGATTGATTGATAGTCTGGCTAAATAGAAAATTTCAGTTGAAGATGAACTTTCAAAATGCATGCCTTTAATAAGGTAGACACAAAATCTGAGCTATTTTAAGTTCTCGTTTATACGAAACAACTAGAAAAGGCAAGTCTATAGAAACAAAAGAGACAAAAGTGAGCTTTCTCAATATGCAGACACTGTAGGATCCTCAATGTGGAACATTTTTTGCACATTTCTTTGGTAGTTTTTCTCCACTCCATTTTTCTCTCTGTTCCTTTTCTAAAGCCCCTATTTGGGTCTGTTGTTAATAGCATTGGCTCTCTAGTGTGTTTTAGATTTCCTTGGTCATTCTTTACCTTCTGAACATCCCTTCCCCCACATACGCACATGCTCACCTTGCTAATAGCTTTTCTTGTTTTTTCTCCTGGGGCAGCACAGCCCAATGTGAATTTACAAATCCTTAGTTTTCAGCCACTGGCTGTTCCCATCACGGAACTGATCCCATCCTATGAGCTGCTTTTACACAGCACTGTTTAAAGCAGCAACTATCCAGTCTCTTCCTCCTCATCTTATTATCCACATTTGAAATCCTTTCGTCTCAGAGAATCTATTCCTTAGGAGCTTTACCGAAAGATACAATGTAGATATTGTAGAAGTCACCATTTTAAGTGGGTGAATTGTCTGTCCTCTTGCTAAACTGCAGAATTGTGTAAGCATCGCTGCACTTCCATCACAAAACACACTCATTTGTTGCACCATTTGCCTCATTCCCTATTTCCACACTCAAGCAGCAAGTACTAACTGCTATCTTTTTCTATTTTGTATTACTTTTTTGTTTTTTGTTTTTTTTTGAAAAGTGGTAGATAGGAATTTCACTATATGGCTATACAACATTTTATTTATCCTTTTGCATTTTAATGTTTGATTATTGTTGATATTGATTGTTTATATAAAAAGTTATTTGGATTTTTTAATTTCTCTGGAGTAGAAGTTGAGTTGATGTACTATAGAAGAGGTAGATGCATAATTTCATCATACTGTTTTAGAGTGAGGTTTAGATTTAGATACATCTTGTAGCTAGATGTATCTGTGACTCTAATTGCTTGACAGCACTTGACATTCATAGCTCATCATTATTATTTCAGTTGCAGTAGTTCTAATAGACTCTAATTTTCAAATGGCCATATCAAGGAAATTTAAAACCTGGGTTCAAATATGTATATAGCTATTTCAGCATGTTGAATGTTGGTAGGAAGTTGCTCATCCTATCTCTTTATTTTATAATTAATGTCTGGTAAGAACTCTATTATTTTTCTAGACAGTGGTCATTTGAGGTTGTTTTTTGTTGATTAATCAATCTACTGAGATGATAGTAAGAACCAGCTTTGTCTTTGTTTTTGCTTTGTCTTTGGTGATTGTAAATTCCTTTGTCTTACTTTGGGTTTGTTTAGTTTGTCCCCCACTCAACCCCAGCATTTCAGTGTAGCTTATTAGGTCATTACTTGTATACATTTATTTTCTTAATGATATGATTTGCTTCCACAAACCTCTTTTTTTTTTTTTTTTTTTTTTTCGAGACAGGGTTTCTCTGTGTAGCTTTGCGCCTTTCCTGGAACTCACTTGGTAGACCAGGCTGGCCTCGAACTCACAGAGATATGCCTGCCTCTGCCTCCCAAGTGCTGGGATTAAAGGCATGTGCCACCACCACCCGGCCTTCCACAAACCTCTTATTGAGGCTCAATTCCTTATTATAATAGTAAGAATGGGGACCTAGTCTTTAAAATAGATTAATGCCAGTCTCTCTAACATATTCATGCCTCCTATGCTAAGATGCCTCCTTACGTGTTAAGATGAAGTCAACAGTTCCTTCTTCCCAGATGCCATGGTGTTTGGATTTTCCAGCCACCAGAATGATAACCTGCTTTTCTTTCTCAACTACCTAGAGTCAGGTATACTGTTAGAAGAACACAGAAACAGAACAAAACATTTCTTTATATGTTTTATGTTTTGTTACATATGTTTAAAACATTCATGTTATTAGTTGAGAATTTTGTACAAAGTGCTTTGATCACACTCACCTTCCTCTCACAACTCCTTCCAGATCTTCCCCCACCCTCCACTTCCCTACTAATCCAATTCTGTGTCTTTTTCCTCTTTGGAACTCATTAAGACAAATTTCTGCTACCCCAATATTCTTAGATGTGTATTCTACTGGACTGTGGTCAATTTACCAGGAGCTACAATCTGGGAGAAAAATGATTAACATTTTTCTAACTAACAGTTGCCAAGAGCTCCTTGGCTAGGGAAGGGACTTCATGCACAACCCCCTCTCCACGCCGGGATTCGGTGTGACTTGGGCTTGTATTGGTCCTGTGCAGGCTGTCATAGCACTGAGAGTTCATATGCGCCCTTCTGCCCTTCTGTGTCCAGAAGACACTTTCCCTATAGTTGTCTGCAGCCTTTGGCTTTTACACTCGGTCCGCTACCTCTTCTTCTTCAATGATCTCTGAGCCTTTGGAGGAGGAGATGGAGTATGTCTGTTCCATTTATGGCTGATCATTCTGCAGTGTCTTATTCTCTACACCACAGCCAGTTGTGAGTCTCTGTGTTCATCAAGTAAATAGAAGCTTATCTGATGAAGGTTGAGAGATGCATTAATCTAAGTCATTAGCAGCCACTTTAATACTGGGTTCACTTAGCAGAATAAAAGTAGTAACTTTAGGGATTTCCACTTGGTATTGATAACTGATTGGAATGTTCTTCTCTGGGAAGACTACTTCTCCAGCTCTTACTATTGCTTAGTTACCAGTAGTTCTTACTGTAGGGTCAAAGCCTGTTCGCTTTCCTCTGTCGATGTCTATTGGTATTGTCCTTCAAAATCAATTTTTTTTAAAAATAGTCACTTCTCCCTTATGGCCTATGAATTGTTCAGCTATAGGTCCTTGGCCTGATAATGGTGCTAGGTGTGGGTTTCATGTTGTGGAACAGGCCTTAAATCCAATCTCAAAGTGATTGATAACGTTTGTTATGTTTATGGTACTACTGCCACAGTGGTGGGCATGGCTTGCCAGCCTAGTCATTATTATGGCTCCCAAGGTGTGAGATAAGTGAGGTAAGATTGATGGTTAACTTTTCTCCTCTCGTAGTGTTCATAGCATCTTCCAGTACTATGAAAACTAGCCAGTAGGGTGAAGCTTTTAGATCAGTACCAGCTTGATTTCTCCATGTTCTGTGACTCACATATGTGATGTCTTCAGCAATAGAGTTGCCCCAAACCTTTGATGCAATAAGAATTTGTTCCCACTGAAGCTACGTTTCAGCCATATTGTACATATTTGAGAAAGACTTATGTTTTAAATTTACATGCATGAATTTTTTTTGCCTGAGCATATGTATCAGGCACCAAATGTATGCCTGATGCCTGTGGAGGCAAGAAGAAGATGTCAGATCCCTTGGACCTGTAGTTACAGACAATTGTGTACCACCAAGAGGATTCTGGGAACTGACCCCAAGTCCTCTGTAAGAGCAGCAAGGATTTTAACCTTTGAACCATCTTTCTAGCCCCACTCTCTAAGTTTTAAATGCTATATTTGAATTGTTCACTTTAAAATATTTTTAATTGTATTTTATGAATGTATGTTGAAATATATTATTTGACTTGTTAGAAATTTGAGATTTTATAGGTATTATAGATTTATAATTTAATTTTGTTATTATATAGACTTTAATTTATTAAGACTTGTTTATGGTCTGACTTATAGCCGCTATCTGTATATTATACCAAATATATTAAAAAGGAACTTATGTTTTAGGTGTCATGTTTATAATTTTAGTTAGATAAAATTTTTAATAATGCTCTTGAGATTGCTGCTGATTTTTGGCTTAATTTTCTTACTTTCTGAAGGAGGGTTTTATAATACTTGATGTTATTGTCTAAGTTTCCCAATTTATTTCTGTTAAAGTTGCTTCATGTCTTTTAAAAGTCTATTATGTAGAACATAATGATAATTACCTCTTTGTTTGAGAAGATAGCTAGCCACTTCAGATTTCTTATTCCTAGTCTTGGTATGAGATATCTCTATATATAGATATATAGAGATATATATAGAGATATCTCATATACATATATAACACACATATATCCACAACACACACACATATATGTATATATAGCTTCCACACAAATATATTTGTTTAATGTGTCATTTGCAGGCAGTACAGAGTAAGAAGAAGGGCTTCTTTACCCAGGGTCAACTTGTATGCATTTATGCAATGCTTTTCATAGGAGTCAGAAAACTATGGCTTATGGATCAAATGCTTCTTTTTTTTTTTTTTTTTTTTTTTGGTTTTTCGAGACAGGGTTTCTCTGTGTAGCTTTGCGCCTTTCCTGGAGCTCACTTGGTAGCCCAGGCTGGCCTCGAACTCACAGAGATCCGCCTGCCTCTGCCTCCCGAGTGCTGGGACAAATGCTTCTTTTAGAAACAAAATTTGTTGAAATAGAGCCACACTCTTCATTATTTATTATCAGTGGCCACTTTTGTGCTATGACACAAAATTGAATAGTTGTAACAGGTTGTATGATTCCATGATTCTCAAATATTTGTTAGCTGACCCTTCCTAAGAGAAATTCTTGTTTTTTTAGAGCATTCACATTTAAAGTAATTGTTGATATACTTGGATTTAGGTCTATTATTTTATTACTTTTTTCTGTTGATAATAGATGATTTTTATTTTATTTTTTCTTGCCTATTTTTAGATGGTTTTGTGTTTTTTATTTCATTTTTATTTATTGACCTGATTTCTGGTTACCTTTTCTTTTTTATTTATAATCTAGGGATTATAATATCTAACCTTGTCAACCTTGTTACTTATTTTTAATATTGTACTATTTCAAGTATATGGTGATGATACATTTCTGGACATGTATGCAGGCCACTTTATACATCTATAATTTAGAAACACACCAGACCACATTAGAACTCTAGCCTTTAACAGTGACACACATTTGAATACAATTTAGAGGAAAGAGCATGAGTCTGCTGCACTTGGCCAGTTTACCATTTCTAGTGCTCTTGCATTTGAAGAGGAAAGTTTCCATCTAGGATCATTTCTTTTCAGCTTGAATGACCTCCTTTAACAGTTCTTGCTGATCGGGTCTGCTAGTAAATTCCTTTGCTTTCCTTTACGAGAAAGTGTCAGGAGAATTCCTGTGGGACTTTTTCTCCACACTGATAAGAAATATGTCAGTTCTTTTAGAATATTATAGCCATTGCTTTCAACATCAGCATATGGTCAATATTGATGATAGTTCTGGATGATTTATGAGGAGAAATTGGGAGATATTTGAATAGTTGGTTGCCTTAAAGATAGGGACCCTGTCTTGGAACTCTTTACCATCATCTAGCATAATTCTTGATATACAATAGGCATATAATAAATGTTTTTGAATTAGTTTGATTGTATTAAAATTATAGTATTGATTGAGATTAGATAGGATCACTGTGGTTCCATTTTGGCATGATCTGAATATAATATATATTAATAATATCCATTGGCATAGTCAACAGATATTGCTGCTGTTACACTTTATATTAGGTCACCTTGCTATACCTGAGTAAGCCTTGTATTATGTATTTTTCCATCCAACTCTTCTTTCCTTTTTTCCCTTCCTTGGCTTTCTTTCCATGTGAAAGGAAAATTTGATAAGCTTTTTTCCCTCCTATCTTTTCAAAAGATACTGCCTGCCATTTAATAAAATAGTGGACAGTTTAGAGACATCTAAAACCAAGTCGAAGAGTTATCTAGAATAGTATTGTTTTATAATTATGTTTAAATTTTACTATCTACAGAGAGAATTAAATACAGCAGAGATTTCTTGTTGAAGCTTTCAAGTGTTTCCATCTGCAGAAAAAAACCAGACTTTCTGCCTGATCATCCCATTGTACTTCAAAAACCAGTGAGTCATTTGCTGATCTTTTATTGCACAATTATGTCCCAAGTGTTAGTTTTTAACATTTTTAATTTGATTATTATAGATTAAGAATTTTGACATTCTGTATTGTAAGGTAATGGTAGTATAGAAAGCACAATAATTTAAATGTACCCATGTAATCAATCATAAAATAATCATCATTCTACTTAAGAGATAGAACAAAATAATTTTTATTTTCTGAATGCTAAAACGCTTCAGCTGAAAGATTATAAAAAGATCATCTTGCGGCCTAAAAGTTCTAGCTTAGTTTTCAATTAACTTCTATAATCTACCTGAAATTTGAAATTTATTTACAACAATATGAAGTGGGAGTTGTTTTAATTTTTTTCTTGTGTGGATATCTAGTCATCCTAGCAATATTTAAAAAAAGGCAGTGCCCTGACACTGTGTGGTAATGTGTCCCTGGCCTATTTGTAGGCTTCTATTCTGTTCAGTTAGTCTTTTTTAAAAATACAGACCACTCATGTTATCTCTTTAAGTAATTTGCTACTTAGCCCCTTACATTTCCATGCCAAACTACCAAATATAGAAAAATACACACAGTAGTATATAATGCACCCTGCTGGATGCTTATAGGAAAGGACACGGGTTTCCTTATCACATTTGTGGTAGAGACAATTGATCAAATTGTTGCTTCACTCTGTATATTGCTAGTTCAAGCTTGTGAACCTCAATTTTGTAATTGAAGATGAGGCTGATGACTTCTGTGTGGCTAGGATTAAATCAAGTAACATATACAAATACAAATAATGTGCCTACCAGTCATTTTGCATTCCATAACTTTTTTTTATGTTCTTTTTCATCTCTACTAGTTTTTGCCTTTTTAACCTGTACTCAAAACCACTATTTGCTTTAGGTAAAAGTAATATTTTTTCTTTTTTCATTAAAATTTTTTTCTCATGTTTTACATCCCAACTACAGTTTCCCCTCCATCCTCTCCTCCCAGTCCCCCAGCATACTCTTCCTTTCCCCAGATCTACTCCACCTCCATTTCCTTTAAAAAAAAAAAAAAGAGCATGCCTCTTAGGGATATCAACTGAACATGGCATAACAAGTTACAATAAGACTAGGCACAAACCCTCATATTAAGACTGGACGAGGCAACCAAATAGGAGGAAAAGGGTCCCAAGTGCAGGCAAAGGAGTCAGAGGTACCCCCATTCCCACTGTTAGGTGGTCCACAAGAATACCAGGCAAGTGTCCTTGTGGTAGGATGGAGTGTCCTTTTGGTATATGCCCAAGAGTGGTATAGCTGGGTCTTCAGGAAGATCAATCTCCAAGTTCTGAGAAACCACCATAATGATTTCCAAAGGGCTGTACAAGTTTGCACTCCCACTAGCACTGGAGGAGTGTTCCCCTTACTCCACATCCTCACCAGCATGAGCTGTCACTTGTGTTTTTGATCTCAGCCATTCTGACAGGTGTAGGATGGAATCTCGGTGTTGTTCTGATTTGCGTTTCCCTGATGGCTAAGGATGTTGAACATTTTTTTAAGTGTTTCTCAGCCACTGGAGATTTCTCTGTTGAGAATTCTCTGTTTAGATCTGTACTCCACTTTTTAATTGGATTATTTGGTTTGTTGATGTCTAGTTTCTTGAGTTATTTATATATTTTGGATATTAGCTCCCTGTTAGATGTGGAGTTGCTGAAAATATATCCAATTTTGTCCAATTGACATTGTCCTTTTTCTTCCAGAAGCTTTTCAGTTTCATGAGGTCCCATTTATTGATTGTTGTTTTTAGTGCCTGCACGATTGGTGTTCTGTTCAGAAAGTTGTCTCCTGTGCACATTCAAGGCTATTCCCACTTTCTCTTCTATCAGGTTCAATGTATCTTGTTTTTATGTTGAGGTCTTTAATCCATTTGGACTTGAGTTTTGTGCATGGCAATAGATACGGATATAATAGCATTCTTCTACATGCTGGCATTCAGTTATTGAAGATTCTTTTTTCCATTGTGTATTTATGGCTTCTTTATAAAAAATCAGGTGTTCATAAGTGTATAGATTTATGTCTGGGTTTTCAGTTTGATTCCATCGATGAACCTGTAAGTTTTTATGCCAATACCATGTGGTTTTATTGCCATAGCTCGGTAGTACAGTTTGAAATTAGGGATGGTGATACCTCTGGAAGTTCTTTTATTGTACAGCACTGTTTTAGCTATCCTGGGTTTTTGTTTTTCCATATGAAGTTGAACGTAGTCCTTTCAAGGTCTGTAAAGAATTGTGTTGGAATTTTGATGGAGTTCGCATTGAATCTGTAGACTGCTTTTGGTAAGATGGCCGTTTTTACTATATTAATACTACCATAAATCCATGAACATGGGAGATCTGTCTATCTTCTGATATCTTCTTCAATTTCTTTCTTCAAAGACTTCAAGTTTTTGTTGTATAAGTCTTTCGCTTCCTTGGGTAGTTACCCCAAGATATTTTATATTATTTGTGGCTTTTGTGAAGGGTGTTGTTTCCCTGATTTCTTTCTCAGCCTGTTGGTCATTTGTATGTAGGAGGGCTACTGATTTTTTTAAAAAATTAAACATGTATCCAGTTCTTTCACTAAAGGTGTTTATCAGCTGTAGGAGTTCCCTGGTAGAATTTTTGGGGTCACTTAAGAATACTGTCATGCCATCTGCAAATAATGATACTTTGACTTCTTCCTTTCCAATTTGTATCCTCTTGATCTCCTTTAGTTGTCTTATTATAATTTTAAGATGAGACTCAGCATTGTAAGTTTGCCTGGAAAAGCT
The DNA here is from genome assembly GCA_902168415.1 of Peromyscus melanophrys. Classification (NCBI taxonomy): domain Eukaryota; kingdom Metazoa; phylum Chordata; class Mammalia; order Rodentia; family Cricetidae; genus Peromyscus; species Peromyscus melanophrys. The sequence continues at coordinate 20,908 of CABHPR010142044.1, forward strand.
CCACTATGGGATATAGAATACTTTCTCCTTTTCCTCTTTTTGGAATTTTAAGTCTTGAAAATTCATACTATTTCCATAGTCATGAGGCTAAGACAATGGTTCATTGGACAGGGGCACTTGGCACACAGTCATAGAGACCTGAATTTTAACTCCCAGAACCCATATAAAAAAGCTGGGTGTGGATGCATATGGAAATAGGGGATTGCTGACTGTCAGCTGAGTTTCAAGTTCAGTGATACACCATATCTCAAGAGAATAAGGCGAAAGTCAGAAAGTCATAGAGCAAGAAACTTCACATCCCCACTTGGCCTCCATGCATGTGTATCTGTGCTTCAGTTGGCACACACATACAAACCCTACTGTAAATAAATATATTTCTTTGGCTATAAGTTAAAATGTTTTATATTCATTGTTTCTATCAATATTCTATAATTGAAACTTCCTAACAGCTTAGGTGCCTCCAGCCAGTTAAACACTTTAATCATATTTTTATTTTATCTACTGTGCCTGTGTGTGTATGCCTGACACTGCACATGCATAGAGTAAGAAAATAACTTTGCAGGAGTCATTATTCTTCCCACATACAGGTCCTGGTGATCAAACTTGGATCATCAGGATTAGCAGCAAGCATCTTTATCCACTTAGTCATCTCACTAGCTCATTAGCCATTTTTTTCAAATTAAATCAGGAAATAATTTTTTTAAAGATTATATACAGTGCTCTGCCTGCATGTATGCCTGCAGGCCAGAAGAGGGCACCAGATCTCATTACAGATGGTTGTGAGCCACCATGTGATTGCTGGGAATTGAACTCAGGACCTCTGGAAGAGCAGCCAGGGCTCTTAACCTCTGAGCCATCTCTCCAGCCCAAAGGATAGACTGCTTTTTTTTTTTTTTGGTTTGTTTTTGTTTTTGTTTTTATTTTTTGAGACAGGGTTTCTTTGTGAAACAGTCTTGGCTGTCCTGGAACTCACTCTGTAATCAGGCTGGCCTTGAACTCAGAGTCACAGAAATCCACCTGCCTTTGCCTCCTGAGTGCTGAGACTAAAGATGTGTGCCACCATTGCCCAGCTAGGAAATAAATTTTTAAATAATACTCTTAAGAAAGGAATATTTAGTGAAGACAAAGGTTTTAAATACTTGATTTTCTCACCTATTTGAAGATTAAGGGAACATATAATTTCTTGGTCTGTAAGAATAAATATAAATTCATAAAACAAATCAGTCTTTATTTCCAGGCTCAAATAATTCATTAACACTTTATTTTGTTAATAAAAGCTTGACAAACTTATTTTGGATAAATATACATTAGAATTGCTTACTTTTGTTTTATGCATTAACAGCATTTATAAAACTAGGTACCACAGAAACAGAACAACAGTCTTAGAATACAATTTACTATATTTAAAAATGGATTACATAAGTTTATTGAAACACAAATGTATTTGATAGTTCCAGTTACTTTGTTTCTATAGTAACATGCATTTACATAGAAGTAGATTCATAGTATTTGATTGAATAAGCTAATTCGTGAAAACTGTTTTCAGTAAGTCTAATTGATAAATTATCTTTCTTCTATATTACAGGAAAACAACCAAAGTTATAAGTAGCATTTTAAGAACAGATGAATTTGAAGATAAAGAATTATTCATTTTATATTTTGGACACCTGCAAATGAAGTGGACCTAGTAACAATAACTAATGGACTGTGACGATTCAATTTATTTTTACTTTTGATGGTTGGCTATTTGGCTTCTCATAAAATGAGAAAGAGATATTTTAAACTATAAAGAATTTTTCTAATCAGTTTCAGCTTTGCAGGCAGTTCCTGCAAAAATTGGGAAGTAACACTCAAAAGTGGGGATGTTGTTGGCGAAGTGGGAAGACTGTATTATAATTTGCATGCTACTTGCAATTCTTGTTTTTCATCACTTGTAATAATGGAATGGAAATGTAAGCTGTAAAGATTCTCAAATATAAAGTATTTGCTATGATGTATATATGGTACATAATTTTTGTTGCCTGTAAAGTCAATGTCCCTTTTTTCCCCACGGATTTCACACCAGCACTGAACAGGTCATTAGGATGTCTCCAGAGGCTCAAAATGATTCAGGGTGTTCAAAGCAGTTATCAATGGGGGTGGAAGAGGGGAGGAGACTTTCTGATAGACATTTCAAATACATGATTGATTGTTCTCTAGGTTCTTAATAATAACATGGTCTTAGATCCACAACTACTAGCAGAGATAAACATTTTGAAAACAATGATAATTAATGAAAGTAGCTGATACTTAATGGCACTCATCAGATTATATGATTGAGAGTCAAGCAGTTGGAAAATAAAATTGAGATTGCTTCTAAAGGAGGACAAATTCAGGAATTTGCAAATAATTGAGGTACATTAAGTTTCAATTCTGTAATTTCTCATAATAAGAATATATATGGATGAAGAATTTTGATGCATAAACTTTTAATTCCTAGGAATTTAGTGCACTAAGTTTCAGGAATACTGCAGACAGAAAGGTAAGCATAAACCCAGTCCTTCACACTTGTGTTCGGGGCCACTGGGAAGTCACTCGAGGTCACTAATCGCAGAAACCTTGTTTCTCCTGAATGTGATGCACTAAAGCCAGCACCTCTGCCGCAGTAGATTTCCCAGCTTGCTCTTTTAGTAGCTTCTTTTTCATTGCTTTGCTCCTCAGAGAAAGAATTGTTTTTCAATAGAAAAAAAAAAAGACACCTGTTCATTAAGCATAAATGCATTGTTTGTTTGAAAATGAGATATTTATACTATGGAACCGTATGTGTTGCCTCCTATTGTTTCCTTTTGTCTTGGGATCCAGTGTATGTAAGCGTGTGTTTCCATACATATTCATACACACATACACACACTTAAACACATAAATATATGCATAATAGCTAAGATTTACCATAGAGTTAAATTGGTTATTATTTGCTTTTTTCTCAAGTCCTTTTGATTCTAGTTTAATATATTTACAAAATTCATTCCAATTTGTAAGCAGAGGGACTTTCTCCAAACTCTGTTGCTGGGCAGAGACCCTCTTCAGTTATACTACTATGCTACTTTGGGAACTACCTTATATGCAATACACTTGGTAGGATTTTGGGGTTGAATATAAAGTGGGCCAGCTAAGACAATATTTGGATTGGTTGTAAGTTGTATGTTGAAATCATTTATAACCAGCATTTCCAAGAAGCATTTGTATGTTGAAAGACCCCTGGGTTTCAGAACTTTAGAGTGTATAATCACAGTGAGACAACAAAAACCTGCTGTCTCTTTGCCTTTCACACAAATGTATAATTTTTGTCCCAACAATCATTGTATTAAAAACTCCATTAATGTTTTTGCCTTCCATATCTATATCAAAAGTGTTGAGCCAGGCATTGTTTCATAGTGCTTGAGGAATATACATATACACTGTGTGTGTGTGTGTGTGTGTGTGTGTGTGTGTGTGTGTGTGTGTGTGTGTGTATGTGTGTGTAGAAATTTGCTCATTTGGTCTAACAGAAACTATGAAAATTTACATAGATTGTTAAGTACTGAAATTATACAAAAGCATTCAATAAATCAATGTCCCATAAATTATTTGAGATAATATTCTAGATTGAGTCTCATATTTATGAAATGAAACTTTCATTTTCCAACTGTTAAAAATACCATAATATTTTACATGTTTCTTCCCTTAAGACACAGAGTTTCAAAGGCATTTGTATGAGAGAATAACATGGTAATAGTTGTATGTGTATTTTCATAGCAGAGTCTATAACAAGAGTTATAGAGTTCTTGAGTAGATAAGCTGTGTATTTGTTATCTTAGGGAAGTATATAAAATAGGTATATTCAGTACTAAAGTTTTGTGCTTATTTTAAATTTCTTTATTCAGTTGAGTTGAAATTTTAGACTTAAGTACTGAATTTGAAAATCTTCATTTAAATGCAAGTGTCCACTTTTCATAAGAATAGTTAGCTATTTGGATCATATGTCAAAGCCTTCTGCCATAAACTTTAATTTCCCCAATGTTTGCTCAATAATGTTTAGCTTATATATGAGAGTCATACAAGCAAAGGTGTCACATTAGTAAATGCTCTAAGTTACTACAGAGTGTTCACTTGCAAAATACCACTTTACAACATGACACACGGACAGAGCGTCGTCTACAGGCTACAGCCAGTTTACAACATGACACACGGACAGAGCGTCTACAGGCTACAGCCAAGGTTGTTCAGTGCATTTATGTTAATATTAAAGGAATTATAAAGAGAATAGTTGGAGGACCACGTGATAAGCATGTGGACCTTATGGAAGAAGAATGTGTTACTGAAAAAGTCACAAAGCATGGATGTGATTCTTTAGAGCATATGCCAGTTTACAAACCCTGGCCTATGATACAATGCTCTAGAAGTTCTCACTTAGTGTTTTTTTTTAACCATAATTCTCACAATTTCATTACTTAATTTATAAACCATTTTTATGTATTAGGATTTTGTTATAATTTTGATTACAATGTAACAAATCAATTAGCATCAATTATCAAGAGTAACAATAAACTTTGAAAATAGTTACAGAACACACTTTAGAATAGTATACTCATAGTAAACACCTTCAACAAAAGTGTGCAGCCAATTGACAACCACAGAGAACTTTCCAGTTTGCATTTTAGATAAGAACACTTGAACTTGGAACAATGAAGACAATGTGCAGGGACATCTAATTGTTGTTCAGGATCCACCAGGAAGCTGAAAGAAGAGAAACAATAATTAAAGCATGTGTTTTTAGGGCAGAGAAAGTCCAAACTGAAAAGAGTTCACTCCTTCATCTTCAGTGTGCATAACGACTTTTCTAGTTTTCAATTCTAGACTCTTTGGGATATTGATTTATTCCTGTGTAGTTATACTGTAGTTTTTTGTACTTTATTGGCTAAGATGTTTTTTGTTATATATGAATAACATTTGCTATAGCAAGATTATCAACACCCTGATGGTGAGCCATGTTGTTGCAATCTACCCAATAGTAGCAGTTGTTAGGAAAGAACATACGGTACTCCTACATACATGCTTCAGGAAATTTGAGTCTAAACAAATAGATGTATTATAAACAACATTTTTAATATTTTTAAATTTCAGCACTAGAAATGTGTTCCCCAATGAATATAAACACCTAAACATAACCTATGGCAAAGAAGTATGGTTGTTGGCATGCTGTGGTAAAAGGCAAATGGAAGGGAGTAAGCTTTGTTTTAAAGCTGTTGGCTTGCTTGCACACAGACCTTACTTTCCTGTGCACTTCTTCCCTTTATGGTAAGGACATTCTGGCTCCTGAGCTGAGCACTTACCTCCTGTTGTCTGCATGGTTTATGATGGTTAGTGGACCTGCATCACTATATTCTAGGATGCTTCATTTGACACTTGTATTTAATAGCTTATAGGGATATACTTTGGTGTGTACTTATGTCTAATGGTGTTCAGCTTACTTGAAATGTGTCTTCTCTGTTTCTAAATACCACAGGTACTGCCTTCAGTGTTTAGACTTAAGTTTGTGCAGTCACTATGGTTTTGTTGTCATTTCTAACCTTCATTGTGGTATACCATACAAAATGCACAAAACTGGTCATTAAAATTTGTATTAGAAGTGGTATGGAGCACCGATTGGACTGAGAGGTGAGTCTTTGTCCTCATAGCTGAACACCCCAGCCTCTAGGCTTTGGGCCCAGGGGCATAACCCTGTGCCCCCACACCACCACCCTTTGTAGTCCCAGTTTCAGGCCAGTAGGCAGGTCTCCTGCAGACAGGTCAGACTACCACCATCCCCCACCAGACCCTGTAACCCACAAACCCCACCCCTCCCAAACCCACCAACCCTCCAAGACTTCAGCTATTCCCTGAGACAGAGCCTGCCAGTGCCAATTGGACTAAGAGCCCTGATTAGACCAAGAGCTCCTATTGGACCAAGAGTATTGATTGGACCAAGAGAGGCTCCCTCAGACACAGGGAGCTTGCACTGAGTAGAGAAAGAGATGGGTAGATGCCAATGCAAAAAATACAGTCAACAACATAAAAATCAATATGGCACTATCAGAACCTAGTGGTTTTACATCAGCAAGACCTGAACATCCCAATGCAGAAGAAACAGAAGAAATGGACCTTAAAAATGACTTAAGATGATGATAGAGGTCTTTAAAGAGAAAATGAAAAATTCCCTCAAAGAAATCGAGGAAAAGACAAACAAAAAATTGGAAGAAATCAATAAATCCCTTAAAGAAAGCCAAGAAAAAGCAAACAGATGAAGGAAACAGTTCACGATTTGAAAACTGAAATCAAGACAATAAAGAAGACAAACTGAGGGAATGCTGAAAATGGAAAATCTGAGTAAATGAACAGGAACTACAAAACCAACAGAATGCAAGAGATGAAAGAAGAATCTCTGGCATTGACAATATGATAGAGAAAACAGATTCGTCAGTCATAGAAAACACTAAAGCCACCAGTCATAACACAAAACACCCAGGAAATCTGGGACACCATGAAAAGACCAAACCTAAGAATAATAGGGATAAAAGAAGAAGAATACCAACAGAAAATATATTCAACAAAATCATAGAAGAAAACTTTCCCAACCTAAAGAAGGAAATGCCTATGAAAATACAAGAAGCTTACAGAACACCAAATAGACTGGATCAAAAAAAAATCCCCTTGCCACATAATAAACCACTAAACATACAGAATAAAGAAAAAATATTAAGAGCTGCAAAGGAAAAAGGCCAAGTAACATATAAAGGCAGACCCATAAGAATAATAGCTGACTTCTCAGTAGAGACTCTAAAAGCCAGAAGGTCCTGGACAGATGTTATGCAGACATTGAGACCATAGATGCCAAACCAGACTATTTTACTCAGTAAAACTCTCAATCACCTTAGACGGACTAAACAAAATATTCCATGATAAAACCAGATTTAAACAATACCTATCCACAAATCAGTCCTACAGAAAGCACTAGAAGGAAAAATCCAACCTAAGGAAGTTAGATACGCCCATGAAAACACAGGCAATAGATAATCTCACACCAACAAATACCAAAGAAGAGAAACACACAACACTACCAACAAAAAATAACAGGAATTAACAATCACTGGTCATTAATATCCATTAATATCAATGGTCTCAATTCACCTATAAAGAGACACAGGTTAACAAAATGGATACAAAAACAGGATCCATCCATCTTCTGCATATAAGAAACACACCTCAACTTCAAAGACAAACACTACCTCAGAGTAAAAGGCTGGAAAAAGACTTTCCAATCAAATGGACTTAAGAAGCAATCTGGTGTAGCTATCCTAATTTCTAATAAAATAGACTTCAAACTAAAATCAATTGAAAGAGATTGGGAAGGGCATTACATATTTATCACAGGGAAAAATCTACCAAGATGAAGTCTCAATTCTGAACATTTATGCCCCAAATACAAGGGCACCCACATTTGTAAAAGAAACATTACTAAAGCTTAAATCACACACGCCTTTAATCCCAGCACTAACCTTAAAGGTCTGGAGGTCAGTACAGACAGATAGGAAGTGATGTAGCTGGGTGGAGAGAGGAAATGAGATGGCAGAACAGAAACGCATATAGGAGTGGGTATATAGGAAGTAGTCTCTTTGGAGCCTGAGGCATGTGTAAGGTGAGGTTGGCTGTGGCTTTTCCTATTCCTTTGATCTCTGTTTTTTACCCCAATATCTGGCTCCGGGTTTTTATTAATACTGTCTAGCAATTCGTGTTACAAATCTTACTCCTAGCTATTCTTCCTTTAGTTTAGGTGGCTCTCGATTCAACTCCACTCCTCATCTTGATCTGAGGATCTACCCACTTGTTCTGTTTCTAAGGATCCCTCATCATACTCATTCTGGACTCCCAGAACTCTCTGTAAAACCAGATCACATTACAGCATTTGTATCAGCTCCAGGGTGGAAGTCAAGAGAAAGAGTTTGCAACCTATATAAACCCTCCATCATGAAATAAACTGGAAAGCTAAGTGTCATTGCTATGAGTGGTTACTGAAAAAGAGATACTCCAGAAATGCTTTTTGAAGAAATTCTGAGTTACAAAATCAGAACCAGTGAGCAGCTTGCTTATTGCATTTCTTTGAGAAATACTGTGGGTTGCATTGTGAATGACCAAATGATATTTACACTATGAAATACTGTAATAGCATACTGTTAACATCCTAAAATATTTTATTAACAGATCTGGAGTATTAAAACATCCACTTAAAAAATGGAAGCAGATGCAGAGATCCACGGCCAAGCCACAGGTGGAGCTCTGGGAGCCCAATCGGCAAGAGAAAGGAAGGATTGTATGAGCGAGAGATATTGAGACCATGATTGGAAAAAGCACAGGGACAAATAGCCAAACTAGTGGAAATGCATGAACTGTGAACCAATGGCTGAGGAGCCCCCATGGAACTGGACCAGGCCCTCTGGATAAGTGGGACAGTTGATTAGCTTGAACTGTTTGGGAGGCCCCCAGGCAGTGGAGCCAGGACCTGTCCTTGGTGCATGGGCTGGCTTTTTGGAGCTTGGGGCCTATGCTGGGATACTTTGCTCAGCCTTGGTGTAGGGAGGAGGGGACTGGACCTGCCTTGGCTGAGTCTACCAGGCTGGGCTGACTCCCCAGGGGAGACCTTGCCTTAGAGGAGGTGGAAATGGGGGGTGGATTGGGGGAGAGAGCTGGGGGGTGGGAGGGGGGAGGACGGGGAAATCCGTGGCTGATATGTGAAATTAAGTTAATTATAAAATAAAGATATATATTAAAAAAATGGAAAGATCTTCCATGCTCATGGATAGGCAGGATAGGCAGTAAAAATGGCAATCTTACCAAAAGCAATCTACAGATTCAATGCAATCCCCATCAAAATCCCAACACAATTTTTCACAGACTTGGGAAAAAGAATACTTAACTTCATATGGAAAAACAAAAAGCCCAGAATAGCTAAAAGAATCCTGTATAATACAGCAACCTCTGGAGGCATCACGATCCCTGATTTCAAGCTCTACTATAGAGCTATAGTAATAAAAACAGCTTGGTACTGGCATAAAAACCAATATGTGGACCAATGGAATCCAATTGAAGACCCTGACATTAACCTGCACACCTATGAACACCTGATTTTTGACAAAGAAGCCAAAACTGTACCATGGAAAAAAGAAAGCATCTTCAACAAATGGTGCTGGCATAATTGGATGTCAACATGTAGAAGATTGCAATTAGATTCATATCTGTTGCCATGCACAAACTCAACTCTAAGTAGATCAAAAACCTCAACATAAATCCAGTTACACTGAACTTGATAGAAAAGAAAGTAGGAAGTAGTCTTGAATGCATTGGCATAGGAAGCACTTCCTATATATAACATCAGTAGCACAGACACTGAGAGCAACAATTAATAAATGGGACCTCTTGAAACTCAGAAGCTTTTGTAGGGCAAAGGACACGGTCAATAAGACAAAATGACAGCCTACAGAATGGGAAAAGATCTTCACCAACCCCACATCTGACAGAGGGCTGATCTCCAAAATATATAAAGAATTCAAGAAACTAGACATCAAAACACCAAACAATCCAATTAAAAAATAGGCTACAGATCTAAACAGAGAATTCTCAACAGAAGAATCTCAAATGGCTGAAAGACATTTAAGGAATTGCTCAACATCCTTAGTCATCAGGGAAATGCAAATCAAAATGACTCTGAGATACATCTTACACCTGTCAGAATGGCTAAGATCAAAAACACTGAGGACAGCTTATGACGGAGAGGATGTGGAACAAGGGGAACACTCCTCCACTGTTGGTGGGAGTGCAAACTTGTACAGCCAATTTGGAAATCAGTATGGTGGTTTCTCAGAAAATTGGGAATCAATCTTTCTCAAGACCCAGCTATACCACTCTTGGGCATATACCCAAGGAATGCTCAATCATACCACAAGGACACATGCTCAACTATGTTCATAGCAGCATCATAGCCTATTCATCATTATTCATAGGTTATTCATCGTAGCCAGAACCTGGAAACAACCTAGATTCCCCTCAATTGAATAATGGATAAAATGTGACACATATACACAATGAAGTACTACTCAGCAGTAAAAAACAATGACATCATGAAATTTGCAGGCAAATGGATGGAACTAGAAAATATCATCCTGAGTGAGGTAACCCAAACTCAGAAGGACAAACATGGTATGCACTTACTCATAAGTGGATACTAGATATAAAGCAAAGGATAACCAGACTACAACCCACAACTCCAGAGAAGCTAGCTAAAAAGGAGGACCCTTATAGGGACACATAGATAGCCCATTGAAGGAGAATAGATTTACATGAGCAAACTGGGGGTGGGGGGGTAATGGAGGGCAAGGAATGGGGGATGAGAACAAAAGGAAATGGGAGGTTCGAGGTGGAACAGGGACAGAGTGGAAGTGCAAGGAAAGAGATACCATGATAAATGAAGACATCATGGGAATAGGGAGAAACAGAGTGCTAGGGAAGTTCCCAGGAATCCACAAGGATGATCCCACCTTAGTCTACTAAAAATAGTCGAGAGGGTGCCTGAACTGGTCTACTCTGGTAACCAGATTAGTGAATGCCCTAACTGTCATCATAGAGCCTTCATCCAGTGACTGATAGAAGCAGATGCAGAGATCCATGGCCAGGTGCCAGGCCAAGCTCCAGGAGTCCAATTGATGAGAAAGAGGAGAGATTCTATAAGCAAGGGACATCGAGATTATAATGGGAAAATGTATGGAGATGGCCAGCCAAACTAGTGGAAACCCATGAATTGTGAACCAATACCTGTGGAGCCCCCATGGGACTGGACTAGGCCCTCTGGATATGTGACACAGTTATTTAGCTTGAACTGGTTGGGGTCCCTCAGGCAGGAGGATCGGGATCCATCCCTGGTGCATGAGCTGACTTTTTGGAGCCTAGTGCCTAAGGTGTGACACCTTGTGCAGCCTTGATGTAGGGGGTAGGGGCTTGGACCTGCCTCACCTGAATGTATCAGGTTCATGGGAGACCTTGATTTGGAGGAGGTGGGGATGGGGGGAGGTTTGGGGGAAAGGTTGGGGGCAGGGAGGGGGGATCTGTGGTTGGTATGTAAAATGAACAGAAATTTTCTTTATAATAAAAAAGGGAAAAAATATGATGATGCAGCAAATAAAAAAACAAGAAACGTTTAAAGAAAAAGAAGTGGTATGGCTGCTAAAACTATACATATTCTCTAAATTCCAGATTTCTGCTCAGGGTTGTCTTCCTGCGGCCACTCCTAGGAAACATTAAAGTAGGTTGGGATGCTCCGATGGACAGTAAAATTTTGTTTAAGATAGGTTTTAATTTGTGTTAGAAGCCAAGACTAGCTTTTTTATGTTCTGTTGAGTTCCATTTATCATTGTTGAGATTAGGTGTGATGTGGAAATTAATGCAAAGCTGGACAGAACTTAAATTGCATGAAGTTCAGCCTCCAAGGATGAGAGTTGATCCAGTTTTATTTGTGCCCAATTTTTCTCTGTAAATTAGGGAACACTGGGAGACAGTGGAGTGGAGTAATGCATGCATCAGTGGTGAAATAGTTCATCACATCAAAAGTTCATTCAAAATCATGGTGAAGCTGGATCAGAAAACTTTAGGTTATTTTATATTTACAGTGCTTACAATAACACCCCCCTCCACCCTCGGCTTCTTGTTAACTCATGAGCTCCTTTCTGTATTATTTTTCTACTCTATTTTTGCCTACATGTTTTCTGACCTGGATAGACTCAAGACCCCAATAAGAACAAACAATACTTTCACCCTTTTGAACCAATGGGCTTATTTTTGGGAGATTTGAAAATGAATCTGAAGGTAAACACAAAAATATTAATATCAGGTCTTGGAGATTTGCATGTCCAATACCAGTACATTTGTGGTATGGAAGTCTTCATTCCTTCTCTTAGAAAAGTTTTACTGTTTTGGGTCATAAAGTAGCAGTGCAGCCTTAAAGAAAAAGATGAGCAGGTAAATGCTAGCCCTGTTTCCCTTCATTCTATCAACAGAGGCGGCAGTCAGTCATATTTACATCATTGATTTGTATCATTGGCTGAACCTATTTAAAACAGCAAGTTCAAGCTTGCTGTAAGAGTGAAGCTAAAACTTTGCTAGCTACACAGACTGTGGCCGCCTCAGTCTCTTCCTTCATAACTTGTCACCACGCTTTCCTGGTCTTCCCCAACTGTGGCACCTTGTAATACAAACTGAGTCAAAATGCAAAGCCTGAGGAACTCCACCATGTGCGTGGTTTTGTTTGTTTGTTTGAGGATTAAACCAGCTATACAGTTAGAGATTCTGTACATGTGTGTCCCCCAGAGGCTCTCCTGGCACACCAAAGCTCTGCCTTAGACTGTGAGGGTCAGCTACATTGAAGGCTCTCCCACCCGGCTCCTGACTCCTCAACCAGCTGCGGTTCCAGAATTCATTGCCTGGTCTCCATCTGTTCCTCAATGCATCAGATCCCTACCACTCCACTAAGACCCTTCTCTTCAGTGGTGATCTTGTCAAATCCAATTTCCTGTGCCATTTCAATCACTTCACCCTGAATGCCCCAAGGAGCATGGTATCCTTGCATTCCACTCTGATGCTATCGGACCTGTTCTGGTTCTCCCTGGGATGGCGCCCCTTGTTCTCCTTAATAAAGCAGCCCTTCTTCCTCTGCGCATCTGTTACAGAAAGACATTTCCTGGGCCTCTCTCAGATGTTTTGTTCTTATCTGCTCTTGTCCTCACTCAGAATTGATCTTGCTGTGTGTCTGCAGCTGGAATCCCAGCAGGCTCTTGGTGTAGGTTCTTTTATCCTCTGGTCACTGTCTTGCTTGGTTCGTCTCCGCTCCCTGATGACTACTTTGTTTATCTGGTCAATTATGACTGAGTGGCTCATGCTGTCATCCGTTTAAACAGCCTTCAAGGCCTCTAAAGCATTGTTCATACGCCTAATTAAGATATTCTCCACCTTATAGTTGAGTAAGAGAACTTCTTTAAGTCTACAACGCATGTATTGCCTCTGGTGATAACTACTATTTTGTGCCTTGAGCTGTGTTTTGTTTTATGTAAATGTATGCCCTTTGTAAACATTTTTTTTGTCATACTGCATAGACAGCACTTTACCCTTAGATACTTTGCTTTTACTTTGTACATCAGCTCTTAACAAAATGCTTGGTCAGAACAGGATCTCAATTGGTGCCAATAAATCAGCTAAGCACCTTAGGAACTCCCGGGCCAAGCACACGTTATTACCTGGTAAATATATGCACAGTTAGCAACTGAGTGGAAAAGTAGACAGCAAGAGAATTTTCTCAGTGATCTTAAGCTTTGTTCAGCCTTCTTAGGCAATTTCATTCCAAATTTCTCTCTTCCTAATCTTCTTTCTCCCAGTTTTAAAAATCATTTTAGCAACTATCATAATGAACTTTTCTAACATTCTAAAATCTATCCCATGATTACTTATTTTAAATTGCATTCAGCATACTAGTTGAGCATATTAGTTGTAATATAGTAAACCGTTTAAATAATTTTTGAAGTATATGAGTTGACTTACACTTAAATTTTCCTAAAATTGTGGTGACCAAACAGCTATCAGTACTAGGCTTAATATAGCTTGAAACAAATAGTCATTAAGGACAAAAGACAAATGTTTCTTCCCCCTCCCTAAATTTTAAATAAAGGAACAGTAAAGAAAGCACCATTGACAAAGTGTGGAAGATCACGTTATCTTAAAAAAAAAAAAGAAAAGAAAAAAAGAAAAAAGAAAGGCAGTAGAGAAGCATGTAGAAGCATGGAGCATGCTCCAGGGTAGTTACCAGGAACTAGCATAGTAGATGTGAGCTCTGGAGTCTCCAAGAAATCCACATTGCTTCTTTGGAAGGTCTTGCTGTAGTTTGTCTGGAGGTGGCTGTGAAATGATTGTAGGTTAAAGGTGTGCATTTTTGTTTAAAACCTTCCTAAGTAGAGTACAGCAGATTCAACCAAGATGTCAAGATTTGGGGTGGCTTGAGCTAAATGGCCAGATACAGTCTGCTCTTGATGCTTATTTAACTTGAATAGAATCTGACCAGCAACAATTGTCATCAGAAATTGAGAAGAAAGGGCATTTAAGATAAGCATACAGAACATGCAGCAACAGGAGGCAGGCTAAAATTCGGGAGAAATGTACAAATGAAAGCATTCTAATATCTATCTGCATGTTTAAAGTGCAGGATATCTAATATCAGCAGAGAATAAATGCTTGGAGCTAAGTTGCCCTCCAGGACTCTGCCTGAAAAAATATTGTTGTCATTATGTCTTCATTATAGCACAGAATGCTTCGATTATTTATTACTGGGCATCAACACTCTACCATTGAGTTACATCCCAAGACTGCTCCTTGAAGCCACACACAAAAGAAATTTAAGGTGAAATACGAATCAGTTGAATTTCCCATCATTTTCTTTTATTTCCATATTTAGCATCCTAAAACACTGATTATTGGAGAGCTTTATTATTCTGTACTACCTAAAACCATCAGGAACTGTTCACGAGATAGAAGAACAAAACATTCCTTCATCACATATTTTTAAATTGCATATTTGTTAGTCATCATTTTTACTTTCAAAGTTGATTTGTCTTTTATTCCTTTATTTGTAATGTTTAAGGGCATTTAAAAAAGTTGTACTAGCCACTGTGTATAGTTTTAAATTTAAATAAAACAAAATGATGTCCACAGAGCTTATATTTTATGAAGCTTCAAGCCCCCATCACTTCTCCTTCCTGAGATGCCCATGACTAATTCTGCTTCACCAAGAACATTAGTAAAATTCAAAAACTAAAAGTGAGATTGTTATCCAGAGCTATGAAACAAATTCCAAAGAGCATAGGATGCAGTGTAACAGGGAAGGCAAGTTTTAAGATGAGGTAAGCACCTTAGATCTGGTAGTGCAGGTCTGGAATCCTAGATACTTGGGGCTGAAGCAAAAGCATTTCAAATTCAAGGCTAGACTGGGCTACAGAGTAAGTACAAGACCATCCTGAACAACTTATGCATCCTGGTTTCAAAGCATAAACTTAAAAGGAAGCTGGGATGTATCAGTGACAGAGTGCTTATCTAGCATGCTCAAAGTCTTGGTTCAATCTCTAGCACCACAAAAATAAGCAAAAATACAACTTTCCCAACAGTCTAAAAGTTTCACACGTACATCGCCACACCCCACATTTAACACAAGTCATTTTTCCTTACAACTTACCGATTCCACACACTGCTGTTCTCCCAGAACTCATAAATCATGTAGCGAGATTCATTTGAAAGCTTCTGTATAGAGATGCTGAAATAGAAGAGGCATGATTGGGCCCTGGAAGTTAAAGAAGCAGAGGAGGGGTGGGGGAGACGGCTCAGGAGGCAAGGCATGAACGACAAGCTGCACGATCCTCATTGCGAGCTGCCTAAGTTTACCTTAATGAATAATGTGGAGAGCAGCAAAGGAACACTCCTAACAGCCTCCAGCCTCCATCTGTACCTGTGCTCACACATGTATGTTGACACACATATCCATGACCACTCACAGTGCACACACAAACAAAAGCGAACCAAATTTTCTAATCTCTATGTGTAGTATACAACAATGTTACCCATATGTATAGGAAGCAAAGTAACTTAAGCTGGCTAGACTATCAAATGGATTTATCAAGAATTGAGTAGCCCAGAGCATCTATTTTGGCATATAAGTTTCAGTTTAATATTATCTTTGAACACTTTTATTAAAAAGTTCTTAATTTATTATTTGTGTTGTTTTGTGTTTTGCTTGTATCTATGTCTGTGTATCACTTACATGTGTGGTGCCCATGGAGGCCAGAAAAGAGTATCATATTCCCCTGAAACTGGGGTTACACTTGGGAGCCACCCTACTTGAAATCTAACCCAGGTCCTCTGGAAGAGCAGTCAGTGCTCTTAACCACTGAGCCATCTCTCCAGTTCCCATTCAAAAGTTTAACTAAGCATCCTTTGTGCCAAAATTTATTAAAAATAACTTGTTTTAAGTATTCTGCTCACAGCAGTGTGGAGCATAATAGAGGACAGTCAGATAAAGCGCAAAGAAAAGCTGGTCAGGTGGTAGAAGACACGAGCAAGAGCCGAATCAACATGGAAACAGAAGAGCAGAGGGACAAGCTCATGGGCTTGTGTAAGAAGAGACAAAAGCGCGGTGTATGCAAAAACTGAGTTCTTAATGGATATCTTTTTAGTCGAATGTTTCATAGTATATTTAAATTAGGAAGCAAAATGAAGGATTTAAAAAATAAGGATTGATCAGTGAAATAATCAATGAAGATTTAGAATTTATCTATTTGTGACCAGCAGGTGGCAGTAAGTACACAAAGGAATTTTAATATTTTTTGTTTTTAAAAGATCCTGCTCATGAGGTTGAGAGTGGATGTTTAGGTCAGCCTGAGCTACAGACAGACTCTGAGACGCTATGTAAAAACAAAATAAAAATAAAAAAATAAAAAACAAAATAAAACAAAACCTGGCCTTTCGGTAAGCCTTCAAAGTTTCTCTGGATCTCCTTGCCTCAGTGTGTTTAAATATGAGGTGAAGGAAATAAAAAATAAAGTTTAGAGTTTATCAAATTATTGATAAGAATGAAATGTGGCAGCCTAGTACACAGAAAGAATAAAGATAATCCCTACATATAAGTGCCCAATAAATATTGCCTATGTTAGTAATTATTTTATCACCAATATCATCCTCATCCTCCCATCAGAATGTAAAAAGAGAAAGTGTTTTGTTCAGTGCTGGGTGTGCAGGCACCCGAGTAGCCGTGTCCTCCTGCACCGTGGTTTAGATCTCTCCACAGACTATGACGGGTGTGCAGGCACCAAGTAGCTGTGTCCTAGGTCCCATCCTGGCTGGCTGTGTTAAGTCAGGCTATGCCTTACTGTAAGTTATCGTATATTGCATATAACTGTACTTGTCAAAAGGCTGCACACTGCTCTAGAAGACTCCATTTTACAAGTATCTTCTGATACCATTTTGAGGGAAAAGGAGGAATGTACCCCCTGGGTGGACCAGAAGCTGCACCATCAGTCAGGCACTGCCACCCAGCACAAACTGGTGCAGGACCTCTTCCTGGGATGGAGCCACCCTGTAGGTTCATTGTGAGTGAGTTGCCACTGTAGAGGCACATGGATGTATTAAAATTGTATCACGGAAACCAGGCCCAAGAAGTTGCTAGATACATCAGACTCAGGAAAGGGTGTGATTCCTTCATTTGGACCCATAAAGTGATGCACACATAATACTTCAATGGTACATCAGACCCAGAAAAGGGTGTAACTCCTTCATCTGGACCCCATAAAGTGACATTATACTTCAATAGTACAGCTCCAGACCAACCTATTATCTAATACCTGTTGAGTGCATCACAGACCACCAAGTGAAGAACTCCCTGACTGTCTCTGGAGCTTCAGCTTGTTTGGGTTCCCTGTTGTTGACATGCCTACGTGACTGCCTGTCCATCCACCTGCTCACCCATCTGGTCCTGGACCTAAACCCACCATTTCCAGCTCTGGACGCTTACTCAGTCTTTCACTCACAATGGCAACACTGTTGCGCTCACTTCCTGATACCAGCAGCAAACCCTTCCGGGTTGGCACTAACCCACTTCTTTAACAGACTCTCTCTTGGCCCACTCCTGACACCTCCTAAACTCTGCTGCAGGCTCTTTAACTTGTATTTATTCTGTAAACCACATATTTAAAAAAAAAAAAAAAGATCCTGCTCATTGCAGTGTGGAGCATGAATACCAGACATTTTGTTCCTTTAATTTCTGTAGTATGGTATTTTTCACATTTTTAAAAAATATAATTATTCATTATGCATGATGTACTAATATTACTAACTCAAGATTTTTCTGAATAAATATTTGCTATATAATAATAATAATACAATAGGGAGTTTGTATTTCTTATCCCAGGAGTTCATAGGTAAGCTTTGTGACTTTTTCCATAAACCTCCAAAGTGACCTGCAAATTAATGTGCTCATATACTTTTTCCTGGGAAGAGAATCTATAGCTTATTTAGTGTCTTGAAGGTGTCCCTAATGCTCAAATATATTGCAAATTTTAACTATGTTTTCTTTAGAATAAAGATTAAAACACCCAGCCTAGCATTTCAGGTCTCTCATTAATTGCCTCCTGCAAACTATTTATTAATATTACTCATTATCTTAAAAGCCCAGTTATTGTACTATGAGAACCTTACATTTTCTAGACTAGCACAGAAAGGCTTGTAAACTTGTAATTCCGGCATTTGGAGGACAGATGCAGGAGGGTCTTGAGTTTGAGACCAGCTTTGGCTAAGTGGTGATATATCCCTCCAGCAATCACACGTTGGAGATGTACTCATTGGTAGAGCACTGTGTAGCAGGTGGGAGACCCTGCGTTTGATCTCCAGCATTGCCCTCCCAATGAATTCACATGTCAGCACAATGCCCAAGCTTGCTGAAGACTGGGGTAGAGGATTAAAGATATCATGGTGTGATAGATGGTGGGCTAAAGAATGTCCCAACAGGACTACCACTCATTTAGTGTGCCACATTTTGCCCATACTCAACCTCAGTTTTTCCCTCTGTGAATGGTTCTATGAGGACTGCAGAGGACTCTCTCCTACTCTTGGCATTCTTCCTTCTCCAAGTGCCTGCCCTGCCTTACCCACAGGGCCAAGCCAATGAAGAAAAAGTGTAATAGGAGGTACATACTCCCCACATTTCTCTACATTGAGGTCTAGGTTTGTCCACCATATTTTATCTCATTCATACATATTGATAATTAATGTTTCAATGCACTCCATTAATTCTTAAGGGTGTCTCAAGAGTAATTTTTGCAAAATAATCCACAGTCATGTTTCCTAGGCCTTTGACATTGGAAATATGAACATATATTTCTAGAATTTTGTAGGTGAGAGTAGCCTCAGAGATCACTTAGTTCTATTGAAAAACTAGAATTTTAGGACAAGGATGATTGGAATTACTTTCTACCTTCATGAGTAAGGATCCTGTTTCTAAAGTTAGATCATAAAATCATTGAAGGCAGAAGCTATTTCCTGTCTGGCATCAAGGCTGATTCTAAGAGCACATTGTATATGCCATTTACTCAACTGGTGATTCTCTCACAAAAGGTATTGAACATTTGTAATTGCAGAGAAAGTGAGCAGCACGTAATACTATGTTATTATATATCCACTTACATGAATGATCTGAGTTTTTCTCCAAATAATATATATAACTATATATATATAAATATCTATATCTATCTATATCTATATCTATATCTATATCTATATCTATATCTATATCTATATCTATAATTTGCTGTGTTTGTGTGTGTATAAAAGCATGCACACCAGGGTGGGTATG